>PVIY010004538.1:0-102040 GCA_004026745.1 Myrmecophaga tridactyla
GCACAACTCTTTATGAGCAATGAAGTGGAAAGCCCATCTTCTGCTTTTGGATCAAACTCACCCTTTCTCCTTGATGGTTGTGTCTGCTTTCCTGGCTCAAGTCCTTAGCTTCCATGGTTCTTCTTCTGCAGTTATTTTTCCTTTACTTTGTCCCTTTTAATCCAAACTTTCCATCAATCCTAGCTTTTGATGAAGTTGCTGAATGCTTCCACTTTTGATTAAATCCTCACATGAGGCCCTATTCATTAGGGTCTCACTTTCTGCAAGCCCAGAATTTTCTTGAACATAAATTTCTATTTTCTTTGTACCCAAGACTTCATTTCTCAACTTATCTCCTTCCTCTTGCATTCCAGGCTTCATTTTCCATATTTTGTTTGTAAATGCCTCCTGCTAAATATACAAGTTCATCACTCTCAAAATTGGCCTTCCATATAAAAAGTATGCCTTTCTTCCAGTTTGGAATGACTGTTCATCATTTCTATCTAAAGCTTCATCAGAGGTATCTTTAGAGTACACAGTTCTATGAACAGCCTCTTCTAGGCACTCTAGGCTTTATCATGAGTGTACCAGAATCTTCCACTTATCCATTTAAAAGGCTATTCCAACATTTTGGTATTTGGAAACCACAGCAACACTCCCCCTCCTGGTATGACAATCTGTATTAGTTTGAATGCACAATACCAGAAATTGAACAGCTTTTATAAAAAGGAATTTAATAAGTACAAATTTACAGTTCTAAGGAAGTGAAAGTGTTCAAACTAATGCACCAACAAGAGGTTACTGTGCTCGTTTGAGAGGATTTATGCACCCTAGAAAAAGCCACACCTTAATCCTAATTCAATTATGTGGAGACAGTAAACCCTATTTAGCACTGTATGCCACAAACTTGATTAGATTATCTCCAAGGAGATGTGGCTCCACCCATTCCAGATGGGTCATGATTAGTTTATTGAAATCCTTTAAAAGAGGAAGAATTTTGGAGAAAGCTTGAGAATAAAGAGAGACCTGCAGAACCATGGCAGAAACATGAGGCCAAGAGTTCACCACCTACAGACCTTTGTAGATGAAGAAGGAAAATGTCTCCAGGAAAGCTTCATGAAACAGGAAGCCCGAAGATACAGCTAGTAGACACTGTCATGTTCACCATGTGCCTTTCCAGTTAAGAGAGAAACCCTGAACATCATTGACATTCTTAGACCAAGTTATATTTCCTTGGATGCCTTAGATTGTACATTTCTATGGCCTTGCTTTATTTGGGACATTTTCATAGCCTAGAACTGTGGATTTGCAACTTAAAGAATCCCCCCTATAAAAGCCACCCTCTTTTTAGTATATCACATTCCAGCAGCTGGCAAATTAGAATAGCTTTTGGTACCAAGAATTGGGTGCTGCTCTAGTCTACAAATACCAAACATGTGGTAACAGATTTTTAAGTGGATAATGGGAAGATTCTGAGAAGAGTTGTGAGGAGCTTGATAGAAAAAGCCTGAATTGATTTGAAGAGGCTGTTGGTAAGAATTCATACTCTAAAGATACTTCTGATAAGGCCTTAGACAGAAATGAGGCATGTGTTATTGTAAACTGGAAAGAAGGCAATCCTTATTTTAAAATGGCAGATAATCTGGCTAAATTGACTAGTGGCTTTGGCTGGAAGGCAGATTTTTAAAAGCCATGAATTTGGATCTCAGCAGAAGAGATTTCTAAATGAAATGTGGAAAGTGCAGACTGGATTCTCCTTGCATCTTATAATGAAATGCAACAGGAAAGAGAAAAGATGAAAACTGAACTTTTTTATACAAAGAAACCAGACATTGATGTTTTTGAATATTCTGGGTTTCCAGGAATGGAGACCTCCAAGAGAATGGTACCCCACATAAGAATTTAGCCAAATGTATAACCAGTCAGCCATTTCAGAGAAAGCCAGGATTGGAGATGGAGTTATCCAGGAATGATTTGTGGAAACACCTGCTGTCTGATGGGTATGATCCTCACTTCCTACATAGAAAGCCAACAAGGGTGCTCTGGGACTTGTATAAATGGAGCCACTGCCAGTCTGGACTGAGGGCTCAGAAAAGGGTCAATGCGAAGGTAAAATAACTTCAGAGGCAGAACTATGGAAGCTAAAGTCTAAAGTCAAGAAACTTTGGGCTAGGAGAGCAGACCCACCCAAGCACATGGAGAGGGTGAGTTTCCCCAGAAGGCAGAGGGTGGGCCTTCCACCTCCCTGCAGTGGAAAAGTGGTGCTGCATCAGGCTTTGGAGAGGGTGGACTACATTTCTTGGTGATTGTGGAGATCCTGGCTGCAAACACATGGAGGGGTTGAGCATGTGTACTGGAAATGGCAAAGAGCCCAGGTGCAACCCCAATGCTTGGAAAGAGTGGAAATGAGAAAAAGGTGGTCTCCTCAAGACTCACAAGATTGCATTCAGAGACAGGTGGGCCACAGTGTAGACCCTTGGAAAATGTGGCCTGCTGCTTTATAAAGTCCAGAAGATAAATGACTCTCAGACTTTGAAATCTAATGGAGTTAGTCCTGCAGGTTTTCAAGACTGCTTGGGTCCAGTGATCCCTGTGTTCCTTACAGCATTTTCTCCTTATGGAAATGGGCATATGGATCCTATGACTGTTTCTCCTTTGTATGTTGGTGGCAAATAATTTGTTTGAGTTTCACAGGTCCAGAGCCAGAGGACAATTTTTGCATTAAGACAGACCATCCCTGTGGCTAACTTTAAGATCTTTTACTGTATCTGACTTTGTATTGCTTTTGTATTGTTATTGAAGTGCTTTAAGCTTTTCTGATGCTGTTATGGAATGAATGTATTTTGTATATAGGAATCATGTCTTTTTTAGGGTCCAGAGGGTGTAATATGTCAGTTTGAAAGGATTTGTGCACCCTAGGAAAGCCATATTTTAATCCAATCTTGTGGAGACAGTCATTTCTTTGAACCACATTCAGTACTTTATGTTGGAAGCCTATTAGATTATCTCCATGGAGATGTGAATTCATCCATTCTAAGTGTGTCTTGATTCATTTACAACAATCCTTTAAAAGAGGGAGCATTTCAGAGAAAGCTTGAGAATGAATAGAGAGCCATAGAACCATGGCAGAGCCATGAGACCAAAGAGTCCACCACCCAGTGACCTTTGGAGATGAAGAAGGAAAATGTACCCAACAGTGCTTCATGAAACAAGAAACCTGGAGAGACAGTTAGCAGACACTGACATGTTTGCCATGTGACTTTCCACTTGAGAGAGAAATCCTGAACATCATTGGTCTTCTGGAACCAAGGTATATTTCCCTGGATGCCTTTCATTGTACTAAAGCCTTGCTTTACTTGGGTTATTCTCATGGGCTTAGAACTGTGGACTTGCAACTTAATAAATTCCCCCTTTTAAAAGCCATTCTGTTTCTGGTATGTCACATTCTGGAAACTAGAAAATTAGAACATTTATTTTCACTCATGAGAGGTCAGTAGGTCAGGAGCACCTGTCAGCTGAGTAGTCACATGGCAGCATCTGCTGGTGCTTTGCTCCTGGGCTCCACTGCTTTCAGCCTCCATTCCTGTGGGGATTCCTCATGTTACTTCTCCATCTCTTGCTGGAGAAGATGGCTTCCATCTCTTGCTTCCTTAGGCTGTATCTAAGATTTGGCTTGCTTAATATCTCCTGGGCTCCAAGCATCTCTAAATACCCATGTCACTGTTCTCCATGTGTCCATATCTGTGTCAGCTCTGCCACGAAGTTTCTGTTGGCATTGAGGTTTCTGTAATTTCTGACTGTGTCCAAAATATTTCCTCTTTTAAATGATTGCAGTAAGCTAATCAAGACCCACCTGGGAATGAGTAGATTAAATTTCCAATTAATCAAAGTTCATATCCACAATTTCTGTTTGGAGAAAATCTATTCCAAAGATTCCAATCTACAATGTTGAATCAAGATTAAAAGAAATGGCCACCCTCAGAAGATTAGATTAGGATTAAAACACGACATTTTGGGATACATAATACTTTCAAACCAGCACAGCAACATATTCAATTTAATGAACTATGTTTGTCTCCATCAATTAATTGACTCACAGGTCTCTCACTTAAAAATAAACAAACAATAATAAACAAACAAACAATAGATATATACCCATAGAATCAGCACAGGACATGAAATATTCATAAACGTTGCAATTTGTTTGTATACTTGTATAATTATACACATTTCCTTAGAGAGTTCTGAGCATTCCAGTCCCAAATGATCCCTCTATACATATATAGTTGTTGAAAACATTTTATAACAGTTCTAAGAATTCAACATCTAAAGACTAGAATCTCTGGCTGTGTAATAGGTACTGAGGCAGAGCTGATTTTAAGGACCCTGTGAGTATATGATATTAAACTAATTTTAACTTTTATTGAGTGCTTCTCATGTGCTAAACACAGTTATAAGTGATTTCTGTATATATTCAATGCTCATATTTCCTGTTGTCCCTCTCAGAAAGGCACTATAAATAATACCTGTTCTTCTCCAATATAGAAGAGACATAATCTCAAACAGAGAGCAAGTAGTGAAGCCAAAATCTGAGCAGATGCATACCACCACAGAGTCTGTGTTATTGTTGGCCAGGTTTTATACAACATTTAATACAGCACTAAAGTTTGGGTTCAGCATTTTTGTAGTCTACTAAGAATATTTAAAAAGATAGTATTAAAATACAAATATAACGCCCAGAGTTAATTACTTCAAACATATAATGATAAGACAGTGCATATGCTGTTGGCCACATGAACTTCTTGTGTAAGAAGTACCAAGCTACCTAGAAAGGGTGAAACATAAATTGTATCTCTATAGTTACTAAAGTAAAGACAAAGTTTGAAAGCAATTTTTAAATTAATTTGTCATGTTCTTTCAGTTAAATCCAGCATCAGTTGTTTAGTAATTAGCCACTGTTAGGTTTTAAAATTGAATATATAATTTATTGCTATTAATTATGTTCTTAATGCAGAGGTTTCTTGAATTAAAGGAAGACTGGATTACCTTGAGGAGGGCCCTTAAAAGCCATATATATTTGTATCTATATCTATAATCTGTATCATGTCTATATCTACCTCTATATCTATATCTACATCTACAGCTATATCTAATCTGTGTCTACCTATATCTATCTGTCTATCTATCTATCTATCTATCTATCTATCTATCTATCTATCTATCTATCCTGCTAGCTTGTTCCAAAAGGATTTATAATCATTTGCAATGGTTACTGTGCCTTGGGGCATAGGAAATAGCAAGAGTTTTTTGAGTATTACTCAGCAGACATCCTGAACAAATATTTATGTTTTCGGAATCCACATCATCTCTGTAATATTACATTTGTACTGAGAAATATGGAAGGAAATTCATAAATGGAGTTTTGACAGGCATATAATATAGTATGCACAGTGGGTTCATGACCCCACACTGTAATTATTTATCCAGTTTTTGAATGGATATTTCAAATAGACCTTCTCATAAGCATTTGCATACCAGCTTCAGACTTCTGAATGAGGATTGTCATGGTAGAACAATCAACTTGAAGCCCCCAGTACGGAATCTTATTTTGAAAATATTAAATCAAAATTAATACTTCATTTTAGAAAACAATATTGTGCCATAATAAAGGAAAACAAATGTATAGATTATAAAACTATGACTTCCATATTCCCTTATTTGGTTTATACATTGATATAGTTTAGAGAACAACTGTGGATTACCAAAACAAATAATGGGTGACTCTAATTTCCTCTGTTTTAGGTGTTTTTGCCTACTCAATTTCTTCTATATCTGTTATCAAAGAATGCTCTGTCAGGCTGAGAGTTGCATCACTACCTTATCCACAACAGATTGAGTCTTGTGTGCAAGTTCCTGAATCATTTGGGCATTATATGATCCAATGGATTAAAGGTATTTGAAGTGTGTGTAATATATCTGAATGCTACATTGGGTCACTAGTAGGTCCTGAAAAAGCATTTGCAAGTCAAATATCTAAGTTTTTGAAAAATACAGCAGAAAACCATGCTTTGACCAACAGATATTAGTTTATTACTGGACTCTCACACACATAAAAACTCTATCCATGGGTCAATAATCATCAGACCACATGAGCTTGTCATCAAAACTCTGTCATTGTCAACCTACCAAATTCAAAATATTGGCATGTGCAGCAGGACTTCATCATCAAATAGTAGGTTTAAAGTTTTCCTGAGAAAAATCAAGCATAAATTTTATGAACAGATAGAAATTCTTTCTTGACCTTTATTCTGCTAGTTTTATGCCTCTTACTCCACATGGAGAGTGTTATATGGCCATTGAAAAGAGAAAAATCTGGGTTGTAAATCTTATGGGCTCTGTGCCAGCACTGTCTGAATGTGGATGCTTGAAGCATTTCATTCCCTCTTAGGAATAGCACTGAAATCAATGTCAAATAGAAATCATTCAGGTACACACCCATTTATGTAATGAGATATTTTATTCACATTGACAGGGAGAATATATAACTAGAGAATTACATCTCCATAAATTCTTGGGCAAGGACTAACAATTTTACTGAAACATCCTGGCTCCCAAAATATCATTCCTTCCCATATACCCCAAAGTAATATCCCTCAAATGTGTAACCCATTCTGGCATCAATTCCAAAACCTCATATAAATATCATCAATTCAAAAATTCTCAAATCTTGTCTTTAATTCATGTGGATTAAATGTGGGTAGACTATGCTTATAGTCATTTTTGTGGCAAAATTACTTCATCAAAGTAACTGTGATACTTAATAATTTACATGCTTCCAAAATATAATGGTAAAACAGACATAAGATAGACATTATCATTCCAAAAGGGAGAAAATATAAAGAAATAAATGGATCAGGAGTTCCAAGCAAAGCTGAAACACAACATGGCAAATTTCATTACACATCAGGACTTGGGAATAATTCTCCATGGATTGATAGAACTTTTGGGCCCACAAACACTCTCGTAGTCTTAGCCTCTGGCTCTCTTGGTTTCTAAGCTGTTTTCAACCAAGGTGGCTCTGTCATCTCTGCTGGTACTCACCATGACCTTCCACTTGTTTATTTTTTGCTTATAGTATTCAGAGTCTGAAAGCCATTCTTAATGTTGTCTTGTTTGTCATTATTCCAAGCTGCCAGTGTTTTTGCTGAGATGGTTGATGGCATCCACAAGTTACACACCTAAACTCTTTAACAAAAGTATGTTGTTATACCCATTGACCTATTTCCAGAGCACCTAAATAGATAGTCTGAGAATTTTCTAAATAAGCAATGGCTGGTTCTTTTTTGTTTAATATTTCCTTCTTCAATGTATCTCATTCACTTTTACTTTACTGTTAGCAACCAGGAGAAACTAAGTTGTTTTCCAAGTTTTTCTTGGAAATATCCTCAGTTTGATATCCAAATCATTGTTTACACATCCTACTTCTCACCAGTGGTAGAACACAACTGAGAGAACATTCTAGAGCTTTATAATGTTGCTTGCCTTTCTTCCAGTGTCCAGTAACATATCCTCCATTTCCTTTTAAGGCCTCATCAGAAGCACTACAATCTCCATAATTCCACCACAAGGCAATCTAAATTTTTTCTGTCATCCACCTCAAAATTCCTCTAACCTGTGGTTGTTATTCAATTCCAAAAGCTACTTCCACATTTGTGGTTACTTGTCACAGCAGAATTCCACTTCCTAGTATTAAATCTGTATTAATTTCTCAGACCTGACATAACAAATTTCTACACACTGTCTTAAAACAACAGAACTTTATTCTCTCTCAGAGAGAGAAGTTTGAAGTTAATGTGTATATAAGGTCATACTTCAAAATTCTCTTGGATCTAAATTCTCTGAATGAGAGCTGCCACATGCACTGGGACTGCCTCATCTCTTGGATGAGGAGAAAATACACCCTTTATCACCACCTGATTAGTTGCTTTGCCTCTCACTGAATTCTACTCTTCCCTTGCCTCTGGCAAGGCTGAAAATGGAACCTACATTTATTTATGGAGCTGTTTAAAAAAACTGTTCTCAGAGTTAGTCTCCTCAACTCAGGTTTTTCAATCAAAAGGTGGAGTTTGAATCCAGTTCCATATGCTACTTTTCTTGGGGCATAGCTCTGTTCCAGAAATCTGAGCTCAGCCAATTCCAGACCTTGGTTTTTCTGTCAACCCCGTTTCCTCTCCGCTGGAAGCAAGGCAGAAAGAGAACTCTTAATTTCTTTCTTAGTTGAACTGTACATTTACCTGTGCTTGTATCTCCATGCAGTAACCTGAATTCATTACTCAAATCCTCAATTGAGAGGGCTTCTCTTTCCTACTAAGGAGTGACTGCCAGCTCAGCCTGCCATGCCAATGGGAAAGGGACATCAGCCTGCACAGCATTGAAATATTTACTTATAGCTCTTCTGTGTGATTTGTCAGTCTCATGAGTCCACTCATTTGTGGCTCATGTACAATGTGCAATCTGGTATCCAAAGTCCCCCAAACAGTTATTTCAGAGAGCTCCTGAGTATTTACTAGATGCCATGAGGGAAACACTAAATCCTACATCTCCCTATGCCACCATCTTCCTCCTATAATAAAACTGCTTTAATTGCAGATATAATCATGCACAAAACATCCCAAGAGATCTACAAAACCTAGTGCAAATGAGAAGTATTTTTAGCAAGGAATGCAAGATCAATTTAAAGAAATAATTTTTATTCATTTACTAGAAAAAATTAAAACACAATTAAGTAAACAATTCCAATAATAGCATTATTAAGGGAAAAAATGAAATATTTACTGATATCATAAGAAGGGTAAGGGACACATCCATAAGTTGATAATTGCTGTACAAAACATTATTGAGAGAAATTAAGTAAGACTTAAGTAATGGAAGAGAGATGAATGCTCTTGAATTGAAAGATTTTATGTTTTTAGATGCCATTTCCCCCATCTTGACTTATATATTCTATGCAAATCTTATCAAAATCACAAAGAAGATTTTTGTAGAAATGTATAAGGTGATACTAAAATTGAGAAGGATGTCAAATAAATTTAAATATGCAAATAATATTAAAGGAGAAATATTTAGATATTTTAACACAACTGATTTCAAGTCTTATTTAAAGATCCAAAAAGGACAGTGTGATGCTGTTTTAGGTTGCTAAAGCTGCTGGAATACAACATACCAGGAATGGAATGACTTTTACAAATAGGATTTATTATGTTACATGTTACAGTCTCAAGGCCCTAAAAAATATCCAAATCAAGGCAACCAGAGAAAGATACCTTAACTGTAAAGAAAGGTCATATGGCATTTCAAATTTCTCCATCAACTGGGAAGGAGCATGATTTGTGCCCACGGGCTTTTCTCCTGGCTCATTGCATTGTACTTCTGATTCCAGTGATTTCCTCTCCAAGCATCTGTGGGCCCTCATTTATCTTCTCTCTATTGGTTCTTTCCAAGTTCTGGCTTGTTTAGCATCTCATGAAAAGTCACATAGAGATGTGTGCTGTGCTTTGGTTTCTAACATCTCTCTAAGCATGTCTTCCATCACTCCAAGATCTCAAAATATCCGTGCCTGGCTTTGTCCAAGTTTTCCCCCCTTTAAAAGGACACAAGTAACCTAATTAAGAACTGATATTTTGTTTTGTTTAAGGCTGTTGGAATGCAACATACAAGAAAGGGAATTTACTAAGTTATAAATTTACAGTTTCAAAGCAATAAAAATTTCCACACTAAGGTGTCCAGAGAACTATAGCTCGACTCCAGGAAGGCTGATGTCTGTCACATGGGAAGGCATATGGGAGACATCAACTGATCCTTGTTCTTGGTTCTGTTGCTTATAAGCTAAGTGAAGGCCCACAGACATTTAGAGAGGAAACCCTGGCATCAGAAGATGGAAGCAATGGAACTGTAATTAGGTCTTAAGGCCAATCCACCATTCTATCAACCCAGCTGCCTCTGGATGATGAGAAACATGGTAAGACTGGAATATTCCATGAGCATGTGTCCATTCCTGCACTTCATTTGCTGTGAAGTGCATTCCTTGATCAGAAGCAGTGTGTGTGGCATAACATGATGGTGGATAATTCCACAGAGTGTAGTTTTGAAGAAGCATTGCAGGCAGAGAAGGGAAACCCATATCTGGAGTATGTGTCTATTACAATTAGAGCAAATTGCTGCTCTGACCCTACCATGATGTTAGTGGTCCAGTGTAATCAAGATGTGACCAAATAAGAGGCTAATCACCTCCGGGAATTGTGTCATATCAGGGAAAGTGTTTGTGTCTCTGCTGCCAGCTTATTGAGCACTCAGCAGTGGCTGTAGCCAGGTCAGTCTTGGTGAGCAAAAGTCCATGTTTCAAATGCAACTCTGGTAAGTTTTTCTGCAAGAAAAATGAACAATCAGGTACACTTATCAAAGTTCTGCCTACAGGGAGGATTTCACCTCACCACTGACCCTTAAAGACATCCCACAAAGGGTTTGTGGTGTTTCAGCTGTCCATTCCCTGATGGTATGTGAATACTATGCAGAACGATTTGTAAACAAGGCCTGATTCTTCTCTTCCTTAGTAAACTGACTGCAACTCCCCAAGAGGCCATAACTCTGGTCTGGGAAAGAGAAGACATTGTGGCATGAGTGGGAGCCATGGGAATTTTGGGGCCACTTCTTCATGTAACTTTATTGTGCCTTTAGAACGTACTCAAGCCCTATCTCTAATATACCATTTCCACTTTATGATGGAGTGATGCTGTGCACACCCAACTTTATGGCTTGGTAGGTCGGACAACACTGAGCACATGAAAGACAACGCAGGTCTCATGGTAAATTGGTGGCCCATGGTTAACCATTCAGTCTCCACTAAGACCCAGTAGCAGGAGACTGCCAAATGTTACACACGGCATCCCTATTTGCTACTGACACTTTTGGCACCATTGAGTCTGTTGGATCATATGGTCTGAGTGGCAGAGCAGCTTGCACAACAGCCTAGACATGTTGCAGAGATTCTTCTTGTTCCAGTCTCTGCTCAAAGCTAGAAGTTTTCCTGGTCACTCAGTAACCAGGCTGGAGTGTCACACCCAAATGTGGAATATGTTTTCTCCAAAATCCAAAGAGGCCAACTAGATGTTGTGACTGTTTTTGGTCATAGAAGGAGTGAGGTGCAACAGCTTATCCTTCACCTTAGAAGGGATACCTCAACATGCTCCACACCACTGGACACCAAGAAATTTCACTGATGTGGAAGGACCCTGTATTTTTCTTGAAATTATTTCCTATCCCCTGACACACAAATGTCTTACCAATAAGCCTAGAGTATTTGGTACTTCTTTTACACTAGGTCCAATCAATATGATATCATCAATATAATGGACCCATGGATGTCTTACAGGAGGGAGAAATGATCAAGGTCCCTGAAGACAAGATGGCAACACAGGGCTAGAGAGGTAAAATACTCATAAAGGAGGACAGTGAAGATGTATTACTGGCCTTGCCAGCTTAGTGAAAACTATTTCTGGTGGTCCTTACTGACAGCTGTTGAGGAAGAAGCACTTGCTAGGTCAATACCATATACGAGGTACCAAGGGATGTTGTCATTTGCTCAAGAAATGATACCACATCTGAAACAGCAACCCCAATTAAAGTCAACACCTGGTTATGTTTATGATAATCTACCGTCATTATCCAAGACCATTTGTTACCTGCCTAAGCAAAATAAGAGAGTTGAGTTGGGATGTGGTGGGAATTACCACTCCTGCCTACTTCAAATCCTTCAGTGTGGCAATAATCTCTGCAGTCCCTCTAGGAATCTGGCATTGCTTCTGATTCACTATTTTTCTTGGAATAGGCAGTTCTAACAGCTTACACTTGACTTTTCCTATCATAATAGACCTCACTCCATGAATCAGAGAACGAATGTGGTGATTCTGTCAGTTGCTTAGTATATCCTGAGGAAATTATCACAGAATGGTTCTAGGGGCATACTGGACTGACTGTGAGATGGACATGAGCTAAAACTTCATCAACCATCTGACCTCCATAAGCTCCTACAGTGATTGGTGGACCAGAGTGATGTTTCATGTCTCCTGGAATTAGTGTCACTTCTGAACCAGTGTCTAGTTATGGTCAAATTATCTGATCATTTCCTTTCCCCAATGCACAGTCATCCTGGTGAAAAGCCATAGATCTCCTTGGGGTAGCCTGGGAGGAAGTTTAACAGTATTAATTTGGGACAGTGTAACAGTGCACTTCCACAAGTGTACCCAACCCTCCATTTATTCAAGAGTCTGTGGGTCTGTAACTGACTCAAGTCTTGGAATTGATTAAGGGAATGTGATTCTCTGTTTTTGTAATTCAAGTTAGAGTTCTCTTCATGTGACCTAGAATTCTGGCTCAATAGCTCAAACAAGTATTTAGTAGATTGCCCATCTATTTTACTTCTAAGTACCCCATGATATATTAGCTAATGTCACAAATATCTGTGAGTCAGATTATTTGACTACTGCTTGAGGTCTGTCCTCCATTATGTTGGCCATGCCCAAGATGTGATTAACTGTCACCACTTGGCTTCTGCCAACCCAGAATCCAAAAATCCACATGTGTTTAATAATTCCCACTCAGTGACAGCAGTTCCCACAGTAATATCTGACTTACAAAAAAGGGTGATTACAGAGCTTTTATGGGGTGATGGAACTAATGTCACAAATTTATTTCTCAAAGTGCTGGTGAAAGTTATCTCTGCACATTCCTAGGCTATGTGAGCAGGTCTTCCATGATAAATCCATTATAACATTGCAATCTCTTTAAGTCTCTGGATTCCCTCCTCTACCTTCCCAGGGAAGTTCTAGCATTTCAGCCTTAGGTGTGCCCACACTTTGATCTGTGTGTCAGCCAATCTTCAAAACTGTTATCGATCTTTCTAACACCTTGAGCTACAACTTTGAATGCAGAATCTCAGTTTAGTTGACCCTTATCAGTAAACTCAGTTTGACCCAGCTTTATGTTCCTTCCACCATTATCTCACACCCTTAATATCTATTCCCACACTTAATGCCCTGATTTCTGTCTATGGAGATTGGAAAACACATGCAGTTCTTTTGAAATATATCATACCTCCTCATGGATCATACATTTTACTTCACTTATTTTGCCCTTTTGGTACTTTAGTTATTGACTGTGAATAAATGAAGGGTGGCTGTGGTTGGTCATGAAAAGAAACAGAAGTGTATTCCAAGCCAATTATTTCAGGGAATAATATTGCTGTTTCATCTGGTGTAACATGATTAGTAGCTGCACAGGGAAGAGTGATGAATGTTTCCCCGGTGTTGGAGGTTACAAGTTTAGCAGGCACTGAAGGGTTAGTTTGTTTAGGTGGAGGTTGGATGGCAGATTCCTTTGGGCAGTGTGGAGGCCCTGAAGCTGTTTACTCAAGGCATGCTGGAGGCCTGGAAGCTCTTTCTTCAGGGAAGGCTGGATATTTTATGGTTGCTACCTCAGGGAAGGTTGGAGGTGGGGCAGCTGTTTCCTCAGGAGATGCCATTATGGGTCTATCTAGCAAAGGTTCAGCAGACTCCAGGTCTCCATTTACTCATTGCCATCACTGTCACACCATTTGTTACCATCCCAATTTCAGGATCCCATTCTTTCCCAATCAAAGCTCTTATTTTAAGAGAAGACATCATGCAAGTTGGAGATTTTAGTTTAGGTTGTAATCTGCTACCACACAAGGAAGTTCTGTATTTGGCTTTCAGAAATCTTAAGTCTGTGATCACAGGAAGTAAGATTTTCTCCCAGGACATACATGGAAACTATTACATCTTTCACATGGCACTTAAGTTAAAGCCCTCAGTTCAATTCCCTTCTCTCATAATTGTATACAGTGTATCTAACAACAACTAGCCAACATCATTATACCTCCTAATTGCACACAACTCCATTAAACTGTCAAAAACTTTCTCACCAAGAGTCTGGCCTCATGCAAACATACAATTAGCATAATCAACTGGTTTTGTGTATCTCTCTTTCCAACTCACCCCATGAATGGTCAGTGCCTCTTAATTGCTAGAAAAGTTGTCATTAGTGACTCTGAGTCTATTCAGAGTAGAAAACCAAGCTTAAAAACCCATTTTACATTGTTTTTTCTCAATAAGCTCTTCTAGTACCTCTGTATTAGTAAGGATTCTTTATAGAAACAGAGCCAACAGAAGATATCTGTAAATGTAACATTTATTAAGGTATCTCATACAACTATGAGAATGGAAAAGTACAAAATCCATACTGTAGGCTGTGAATATGGCAACTCTGATGGAGAGCCTCAACAAATCCACAGAAGAAGCTCTGTGACTGAAGAAGCAGTGAAAAAGTCTCTCTTCTTTCTTAAAAGTCTTCAACATGCTGGAGACCTGGATTCAATTCCTGGTACCTGCCCATGCAAAAAAAAAAAAGTCTTCAACTAATTGTTTTGCCTCATTTGCAGATGCAATCAGCCAAAGCTGCAATCATCTTACTGATGATTTAATAAACCAACCTTCCAGTTTATCAATCAGCCATGAAAGATCCTAGCAACAATGGACAAGGCAGTGCTTAGCTGGCCAGACATCTGTGCATAATCACTTGGCCAAGTTGACCTTAGAACTTAACTGTCACATGGGAACAAGGCATGAGCATGTGAGTTATTCAGCTAATTTTGTTGGATCCAGTAGTATAAATTTTACTGCAGAAATGTGTGAAATGATACTACAGACAGACCCCAACCAGTGGTATAGGGTCTTAATGCTAGCTGTTAGGTAGAAGGTACAGCAACCCATTTCACAGAATGCTCAGACAATAGCATGTGTGGGAGAGATGGACCACTTTTGGTGCAGCTGGGAAAGGGGTTAGGGCCATGGGATATGTGTCAAAAGGACATGATAACCCAAATTGGGTGTCATGCTGACAAATGTGGGCAGATCTAGTGGTTGCAGTGATGAAAACCAAGGATATCAATGGGCATCCAAATGTAGTGCTAGTCAAGTTATGGAGTAATCTGTCCAAGGAACAAAGGCTCAATAAACTTCAGACTAGGTCACTAGAGGGTCAAGATGATGTTGTCCAGGGAGCTTGACTGACATGATATGAGGAGCCGTCTACTCCTCTGACTGAAGAGGTCTGGGAACATACCTTCCCCCTTGATTAGGGGGCATGTTGTGGTCCCCAGATAAGAGCAGTTCTTAAAGATATTGGGGATGAGAGTCCAGATATAGAAATAACAACTTTTGGTCCCTGTGCTGATCTGAAATTATTATGTACCCCAGAAAAGCCATGTTTCAGTCCTGATCCAATCTTGTGGTACCAGACCTATAACTTAGGGTTTAAGTTCTGATTAGAATGCTTCATGGAGATGTGACACATGCAGTTGTGGTTATGACCATTTGATTAGATGGAGATGGGACTCCAGGCCTTGATGGTGGGTCTTGATTAGTTTTCTAGAGTCCTTTAAAAGGGGAAACATTTTGAAGAAATCTCAGCTGAAGATGCTCAGAGAAAAGTTGCTTCAGAGCTGACAGGGGCACAGATGATTTGAAAGCCATCAGAGAAAGAAGATGCCTAGACATGGGCAGGGGCCATCAGACAGCACCACATGCCTTCGATGGGATGCTAAGCCAGCCAGAACCCAGGGTTGTGTCCTGCAGGAACTAAGTGAAGGCCCACAAATACTTAAAGAGGAAACTACTGGCATGAGAAGTGGAAGTGATGAACAAGGAACAAGGACCAGTCAATGCAAGACACATAACTTCCCAGATTGGCCTTCTTTGAGCCAATGTATCTTTCTCTGGTTGCCTTAGTTTGGATATATTTATGACCTTGGAACTGTAAACTTGTAACTTATTAAATTCCTTTTATAAAAGACATTCCATTTCTAACATATTGCGTTCTAGAAGCTTTAACAAACTAAAACAGTCCTCCCAAACAATGAACACAGGGTTTTGCATAACTTTTTTATTGTGAACTATAACATATATACAAAGAAGCAATAAATTTCAAAATACACCATAATTAGTTATAGAACAGATTTCAGAGTTTGGTATGTGCTGTAATTCCACAATTTTAATTTTTTCCTTATATCTGCTCCAAGACACTGGAGACTAAAACAAATATCAATATAATTATTCAGCAGTTAAACTCATTTGTTAATCCTATTTCCTCTATTATAACTCCAGTTTCTCCTTTGACTTTTCCCCCAATCTTTAGGGGTATTTGGGCTATGCCAACTCAGTCTTTTTTCATGTTTTAAAAGATAGTCAAAAAATGGATTAGGGGTGGAACTAGCTGATGTTCTAGAGAGGCTGAACCTCTGAGTTTCAGAATTTATACAGCCTGGGAAAGCATCAAACACACAGTTTTATCATTTTGGAACACCAGAGCAGAATGTACATTAATATTTAGAAAACAACCATGGAGTGGTGGTCTCAAATTGACTATAGCAGAGCATGAGGGCCAGGGAATTAAATAAATGCAATGATGTTTGTTGATGCAAATTGTTCAGTGCTTCTCTGAACTACATGGTATATATATATACATAAGGTATCTTCTCCCTTATTTACAGCTGTGCCAAACATTGCTACTTTGTTACAAGACATAAGTACTCAGGCCAATTTCATATTTGTTAGACTTTGGTAATGCCTTCTTCAGTATTTCTTTAGATCTCTCCAGCCAGCCTGGATTCACATTCTCTTAGGAAGAACAAAAGGACATTTACTATGCTACCACAGGGTTCCATCTACAGTCCTGCTATTTTCCATGGACTTGTTGCACAAGAACTGAAGGAGTGGAAATCCTCCTGAAAATGTAACTATATATCATTACATTGACAATGTCATGCTAAGTAGTAACTCTTTTCTAGATCTAGAAAGTGCTGCTAGCGCAGTGATGACCCACCTTGGAAGCCAGGGAGGGACAGTAAATCAAGACAAATTACAGAGGCCTGGATGCTCTGTCAAACTTTGGGGTGTTGCCTGGTTGGATAAGACTAAAACTATTCCTTCTGCTATCATTGCAAAAGTGCAAAATCATCACACTCTCTACACTTCCAAGCAATTGGTGACTTTCTTGGACTTATTAGGATATTGGAGACTGCTCATACTCTACATAGCACAAATCCTAAAGCCTTTGTATACATTGGTTCAAAAAGAAAGACTTGGGAATGGGATGCCCTCAGAAGTTTGCTTTTAAAAATTCAATATGAGCTCTAGCAAAAACAAAAGCTTTAAGTGGGGTGGATAGAAATGTGCTTTGTGAATTGGATGTGGCAGCACTTCTACTGGTTTTGTGTGGGGCTTGTCGCAAAGGCAACAAGCCAAGCACGTGCTTTGATTCTGGTCTTCATTAAGGAAAGGGAAAGAGTTAAGATACAGTTCTGTGGAGCAACAGTCATGTGCAGCTTATAACACCTTGCTATAAGTTGAAAGAGTGGACTCAATGATTATACCCTGCCTTGATGAATATCAACTCCAGGTTCAGGATGGTTGCCCCTCCCTCCATTAAGATGGTGACAGCCAGACCCATGTAGACCCTGAGCATAAAGGTAGAGTGGCCAGTGGCATTACAGCTACAGCAAGATAATGATAACTTGCTATTGCCTGTGCTACAACCATTAGAAAGTGGGTAAGGTAAAATCAATTGGCCTTGGTCTTGTCCCGTGCAGCCATGCTGGTTGCAGATCCAAAGTCCATGGTTAGTTGTTGTTGATCAGAACTTAAATATTAGACCATAGTTCCACCATAAAACTCCAAAAGCAGTTTATATTGCTTACCCTGGGCCTCCCATACCAGATAAATCCTGTTTTTTTTCTCTTTCTCCTTTATTAACATATGTATTTCTGGCCATATATTTCCCTTTCAATACTGCTTTTGCTGTATCTGATAAGTTTTGATATGTTGTATTCTCATTTTTTTTTGCCTGAAGATATTTATTATTTTTTCTTGCAATTCCTTCCTTGACCCACTTGTTGTTTAAGAATGTGAGGTTTAGTCTTCGTATATTTTTAAGCCTTCTGCCAATTGTTAATTTCTGATGTCACTACATAATGTTTCAAGGAAGTGGTTTGTATAATTTCAATCTTTTAAAATGAATTGCATTTTGTTTTATAACTCTACATTAATCTATTATGGTTAATGATCCATGAGCACTTGAGAAAAACGTGTATCCAGTTGTGATGGTGTGTATTGTTCTAAAAATATCTTTTAAGTCTAGTTCATTTATCATACTAATCAACATTTCTGTTTCCTTACTAGTCCTCTGACTAGATGTTCTATCCATTGATGTTTTGCATCCTCCAATTATTATTGTAGAGGTGTATACATCTCCCATAAGTGTTGTCAGTGTATGCTTCATGTATTTTGGGGCACTCTGGCTCAGTGCATAAATATTTATGATTTTCATGTCTTTTTGTTGACTTGTCCTTTTGATTAATATGTAGTGCCCTTTGTCTCATTCAATTTTTTACATTTGAAGTCTAATTTGTCTGAAATTAGCTACCCTACTGTTTTCTGGTTGTTGTTTGTGTGATATAACTTTTTCCAGCCTTTTGGTTCTAATCTATTATTGTTATTTGTTCTACAGTGACTCTCTTGAAGACAACATATAGATAGGTCCTGTTTTTTAATCCATTCTGCCAGTCAATGTCTTTCAATTTGGGAATTTATTCCAATATATTTAATGTTATAGTTGTTATATCTTATGATTTTTTTCTCTCTCTTTTTAACCTCCCCCAATATTCTTCCTTTCTAAATTCTTCTCCAAACTTGTCTCCTGTCTTTCCTATCTGCCTGTAGTGCTCCTTTTATTATTTCCTGTAGAGCTAGTCTCCTGTCAACAAACTCTTTCAATATCTTTTTTTTATGATTTATTTATTTTTTACATGGGCAGGCACCAGGAATCGAACCCGGGTCCTCTGGCATGGCAGGTGAGCATTCTTGCCTACTGAGCCACCATGGCCCACCCTCTCAATATATTTTTGTATGAAAATTTTTTAAACTCTCCATTATTTTTGAAAGACAGTTTTCCAGAATATAGAATTCTTGGTTGGCAGTTTTTCCTCGTTCAGTATCAATATGCCTTCTTGCCTCTATGGTTTCAGCTGAGAAATCCACACATAGTCTTATTGAGCTTCCCTTGTATGTGATGGGTTCTCTTTTCTATCACCGCTTTTAGAATTCTCTTTTCATCTCTGACGTTAACAAACTGCATAGCAAGTTTGTTGGAGTAGGTCTATTCAAATCTATTCTGTTTTGGGGAAGCTGTGGTTCTTGGATCTATAATTTTATGGCTTCAATATGAAATGGGAAATAATCATTGATTTTTCTTCCATTTTTCTTTCTGCCCTTTACACTTTTCTTCTCCTTCTGGTACTGCCTTAACATGTATATTCATGCCATTCATTGTACCATTCAATTCTCTGAGAAGCTACTCAAACTTTTCCATTCTTTTCCCTATTTGTTCTTTTTTTGTGAAGGATTTCCATGTTCTGTCTTCTAGTTCCCTGATCCTTTCTTCTGCCTCTTCAAATCTACCATTATAGGTCCCCATTGTGTTTTTCATCTCATCATTTGTGCCTTTCATAAATTCTGGCATTTGTGTTTTCAAACTTTTGAGTTCTTTTTTATGTCCACTCAGTCTTCTGTATATCTTTCAGCTCTTTTTACCTATTTCCCCTCAATTTGTTTATTTTATTTTTGATGGGATTTTGCATCTTTGTCAAATACCTTTAATGATTTGTTTCAACTCCTGTAAATCATTTGGAATGTTATTGTGTGCCTTTGACTTGGCTATATGCTCATTTTTATTATTATGACTTGTAGTTTTTTTCTGGTTTCTTGACATCAAATTTCCTTGATTTGTTCATCTTGGTGATCATTTATGTACTTTAACCTAGAGTTTTCTTGTTGGTTGGCTTTGTTTTCTACCTCTACCTTGGCAATCGGTTCAACTTATTCTAGACCTCTAACATAGCTTCTGTTTAACTGATCAGAATTTTTCAGCTCTTGTTTTTCTTGTTCTTTCCCTGCCTATATGGGACACTTTGGGGGGAGGGTCTCCCCAGATGTGATTAACACCAATCAGATTTTCCCAGAGCAAACAGGTCCATGTCTGAAAAGGAGGGTGTAATCAGTGTCAGGTTTCCCTGAGGGTGACACCAGCAAGTTGTCACACATTCCTATGAAGCCTCAAAACTCTTTTTCTTATCCTACACAGCACATGGTACATGTCAGCCCAAAGTTCTCCACTAACACAAAGTGGTGCATTGCCATTAATTCTCAGCAGACTCTGCCTGTCAGCGGTGTGGTTGGGACAGAAGGGAAGGTTAAGCTTTTTCTGTTTTCTAGCCCCTGGGGCCTGAATTCTCTGAAGGAGATTTGTTGTTTAACCTGGGCTTTGACTCCATCCCCTTTACTTGGGGAAGATACACCCCTTAGGGAATGATCTTCCCCATTTGACTCATTATTTTGCCTCAGATACCTATCTTAACTCAGTCCTTGCCTGCTGACAGTTGAGAGTATCTGAGGCTTTCTCTAATGAGCTACTAAGAGTCACTTAAAAAAAAGAAGAGTCGAAATCATTTTTGCATCCAGTCCCCACCGTTCACCAGTCAAGAGTCAGAGTTGGTGTGTGGCTTTATGTGCCCCCACCTCTTGGGGCACAGCCCCTTTCTAGTACTCTGAGCTTGGCCAACTCCAAAAGCTTTTATCTTTTTAAAATTATATTTCATTTTACATTTTTCTGTAGGCCCAGATCCTCTCTGACACTTTTAAATCTGCATTTGGGGCTTGGCTGAGCCATGTACCCTAGATTCCAGAAGAGACTGCTTAAAAATATGCCATTCAGGGAATTATCTCCTCCACCTGATTAGTTATTTGAATTTCAAATATATGCTAATTACACCCTTGCATGGGGGCAGTGCTAAGAGAACCCTGAAAATGCCCACAGCTGAATCTTATTGGGTACTAAAAAGGAAAAAATAATATGGAGGGGAAAAAATACTTTTCAGGTCCCATCTCCAGCTTCTCAGGTTTGCCAATCAAGAACCAGAGTGCCACCTAGCTCTATGGTCCCCTTTTCTTGGTGCCCAGCCCTATTCCTGCATTCTGAACTTGTCCAACCCCAAAAACCTCTGTTTCTTTTTTCCTATCATCCCCACTTACTCCTTGCTGGGGCAAAACTTCCTGGTGCTCTGGGTTTATCTGTGCTTGGAGCTTATATTAAGCAGTCCAAATTTGTTAATTAATTCTGCAACTGGAATTGATTGAGCTACTTTTCTTGCTTCTAGTAGAGATAGCTGCTTTTTCACTTGGAGAACCAATTACAATACAGACTGCTCAATCAGTGGGAGAGGTGCTCTAGCCTACAATGCTCAGGAGACTTACAGTTCTGTGTGGGACATTGGCTATTCACCCATTCCAGACTGGCATATACTGACATATACTGTGTCTAATCACAGAAGTTCCCCAAAGAGATAGTCCAGACAGTTTCTGTTTATTTACTAGTTGTTCTAGATAACAAAATCCCACACTTTTTTCTGCAATCTCCAGAATAGCCACTTTAATGCTCAGCTCATAGGCTTTTGGCCTTAAGCATTTTTGCACACTTTTGTTTAAGGCACATTTACAAATTGAGGAGGTCCAACACGTGTCTGTGAACTAAAGCCTTGTGCTGCACCTTAAGCTGAAACATATTCTTCAAACAGGGATACGTCTGTGCGCTGTCCATGGTACCTGTCCACCCCTGAATTTGCTGTATTTTTCCTTGATAAATGTCCTGGCCCTTGGATAATTTGTTTCCTAATTTAAGACTTTTTAGGTTTTCTCTTGACTTCCAGACTCACTTAAATCTTACCTCACAATGCCTGACATAGTCAATTGTTCAGTTTTCTTAAGTATTCCAGCAAACTATGACTACAAAATCACATGAGGGCAATCTCTGCATTTTTTCTCACTGTTTGGTCAGAATCAACTATTTATACTGTTCAGCTCTCTTCCGTCTAATAGTTAACATACTTATAGTTAATTTCCTAGTTCAAGGGAAATATATATGAGAACTTAATGGCCTTTTCTTTCAAAGAAGCTGACACATGATAAAGATTTAATGACTGTGAGTTACTATTTGTGTTATCTGACCATTTGGTTTTCAGAAAATAAGTTCACATTTTGCTACCTCTTTCATCACTTTAATCAATAGTGTTTGGAATTGCACATGATGATTATCAGGTGTGCCAGAAAATATACACCCTTTAATACTCATTAACTATTACTGCCTGGGAGCTTTTTGATCATTGCTGTGGAGATGTGGCTCACCCAAGGTATTAATTATTAATAGGGAGGGAGAGGTGACACCACCCATTCCATGTGGGTATTGATTAGTTTACTAGAATCCTTTAAAAGAGAAAGCATTTTGAGGAAAGCTTCAGAGTGATTATATAGCCATGAGATCCAGAGCCCACACAGCCAAAGATCTTTGGAAATGAAGAAGAAAAATATCCCTGGGGGAGCTTCATAAAATAAGAAGCCACAGAGAAAGCTATCAGATGCTGCCATGTTTCACATGGGCAGGCACCGGGAATCGAACCCGGGTCCTCTGGAATGGTAGGCAATGATGCTGCCATGTTTGTCATGTACCTTTCCAGTTGAGAGAGAAATCCTGAACCTCATCAAACTTCTTTAACCAAGTTATCTTTCCCTGGATGCCTTAGGTTGCACATTTCTATAGCCTTGCTTGAGTTGGAACATTTTCATGACTTTAGAACTGTGGACTTGCAACTTAATAAACTTTCCCCTGTAAAAGCCATTCTGTTTCTGATATATTGCATTCCAGCAGATAGAAACTAGAACATCAAGGAATCTGTTTCTGAGAGATATTTATGAAATATAATATAAGTGAACCACAACCCCCTGAAATTCAAAAATCTAAACTAATATCAATTGTGGATATTATTAAGAAGCAAATGATAGTGTTATACTGTTGATACACATCTGATTCATCATTGCATTTTTTAATCATTGTATCTTTATGAGGAAGACAAAATGGATCAAATCTGGGTGATGATTTTATGATGATAATGTTATGAAAATGATTTCGAGATATTTGGACAACTGTAGACTCATAATTACTAGTGATTCCTAATCTCCCATATCAATAAGTTTGCTAAGCAATAGGTAGAAACTTTGTTATTCAATGTCTAGAAGGGCAATGGTAAAATTAAAAATATGGTAGTTTTGATTCAGAAATACTCAATCCATTTTATCAAAATCTTTAATAACAATCCCTCCCAAAAGAAATCTAAGTCATGGCATAATAAATGAATAATTCATAATTAGGCACAGGTAACATTTTATCTCAATTGATCAAGAGTCAATATGTATATTGAGGCTTACTTTTTGTATTTAAGCATATCATGATGGTGATGGAGAGAAGAACTTTATTAGTCTACAGTGTTGGTCTGTTTACTTGTGACAGTGCAGGAAATGTAGATCTGCATCTGGCTACCTCTGCTTAATCATGGGCCACCAAGTTACCATGAGACCTGAGTTGCCTATCATGAGCTGGGCATTGTCTGACACACCAAGCCATAAAGTTGGGTGTGTGCAGCAGCACTCCATTATAAAATTGAAAAGGTATATCTGAGATAGGGCCAGAATAGGTCCTGAGGGCCCAAGTAAGTTACATGAGGAAGGGGCCCAAATGCCCATTGTCTGCACACCTGCCACATTACCTTCTTTTTCCCAGACCAGAGCTATGACCCCTTAGGGAGATCCTTACAGTGAATTGACTGAGGAAGATAAAATTTGGGACTGGTTACAGATGGTTCTGCATGATACGCAGGTACCCACCCCAAAGTGGAGGACTATAACCTCTTTCTAGGATGTCCCTGAAGGACAGTTGTGAGGTTAATCCTCCAAGTGGGCAGAACTTCAAGCAGTGTACCTGGTAGTTCATTTTGCTTGGAGGGAGAACTGACCAGAGGTGCAATTGTATAGAGACTCATGGGCTGTTGCTAATCATTTGGCTGGATGGTCAGGGGTTTGGAAAGAGCATGATTGGAAGATTGGTGAC
Organism: Myrmecophaga tridactyla; assembly: GCA_004026745.1. Taxonomy (NCBI): domain Eukaryota; kingdom Metazoa; phylum Chordata; class Mammalia; order Pilosa; family Myrmecophagidae; genus Myrmecophaga; species Myrmecophaga tridactyla. The sequence continues at coordinate 24,100 of PVIY010004538.1, forward strand.
AAAGAGGTCTGGGGAAGAGGTATGAGAATAGGACTTTCTGAGTGGGTTAAGAACATGAATATATTTTTGTCCCATGTGAATATGAACTAGAGGGTGACTTCAGCACTCCCCGAGGTGATCAGCTGGCTATATGGTGGTACGTTGATTACATTGGACCACTTCCATCATGGAAGGGGAAGAAATTTGTTTTAAGTGGAATAGACACATACTCTGGACATGGGTCTGCTTTCCCTGCATAGAATACTTCTATGAAAACTACCATCCATGGACCTACAGAATGTCTTATCCATAGTCATCATATTCCACATAGAATTACTTCTGATCTAGGAACCCACTTCACAACAATGGAGTGCTAGAATGGGCACATTCTCAAGGAATTCTCTAGTCTTACCATGTTCCCCATTATCCAGAGGCAGCTGGGTTAGCAGAATGGTGGAATGACCTTTTGAAAACTCAATTACAGTACCAACTAAGTGGTATTACCTTGCAGGTCTGGGTGGTGTTCTCCAGGAGGCTATGCATGCTCTGAATCAGCGTCCACTATATGGTGCTGTTTCTCCCATAGCCAGAATCCATGGGTCTAGGAATCAAAAAGTTTAAATGGGAGTGACACCACTCACTATTACCCCTCAAGATCCACTAGGAAAATTTTTGCTTCCTTTCCCCGTAACCTTGAGCTCTGCTTCTCTACAGGTTTTAGTTCCATAAGGGGGAGGGCCTTCACCAGGAGAAAAAAACAATGATTCCATTGAAGTGGAATCTAAAATTGCCACCTGGTCACTTTGGGTTACTCATGCCCCTGGATCAATAAGCCATGAAGGGGATTACTTTTCCAGCTAAGGTGACTGACCTTGACTATCAGGTGGAAATAGTTCTGTAACTACACAATGGAGGTAAAGAAGAGTCTTCCTGCACTATAGGAGAACCCCTAATGTGTCACTTAGTACTACCATTCCCTGCGATGAAAATCAATGGAAAACTGCAACAACCCAATCCAGGCAAGACTAACAATCACTCTGAAACTTCAGGAATGAAGGTTCGTGTCACTCCACCAGGCAAAGAACCACAGCCAGATGAAGTGCTTGCTGAAGGTAAAGGAATGAGTATTGGAAGAAGGTAGTGATAAATTGAACTATGACCATATGACCAGGTACATAAATGAAAAGTGTAATAGCATAAATATTTCTTCCTTGCTCTGTAATTAGTGTCTATGTATTTACACATAAATCAAATATCTTTGTTTTCCTCTTTATTTTATCCCCTTCATCATATGGCATGAGCTGTCTTGCTCATGTTATAGTACTTAAGTTGTAGGATATGAAGTTTAAGAGTGAATATTACCCAAGGACTTGCATCTTATTCTGGAGAGATTTAATGCATTTCCAGTTGTATGCAGGGCAGTTTGGGTATTGTGAGATGAGGAGAAATTATGTTTCCTGTTGTTCTCTATTTAGAGATGAAGTATGGCTTAAATTATGTTTCCTGTTGTTCTCTATTTAGAGATGTGTATAGCTGCCAAGTTGACAAAGGGTGGACTGTCAATGTCAGGTTCATGTGTCAACTTGGCCAGGTGGTGGTACCCTGTTGTCTGGTCAGGGAAATACTGGTCTTTCTGTTGTTATGAGAACACTTCATGGACTTAAATCATGACAACATGGGCTCTATCCATAGCTGATTATATTTTCAATTTGGTAAGGGGAGTGTCTTCTGCAATGAATGATGCTTAATCTTGTCACCAGAAGGCTTTTAAGGAGGATTCAGAAAAGGCAATCACTCTCCCTGTTTCAGCCAGCCAGCCTCTCCTGAGAGTTTATTGAGGACCTTCATTGGAGTTGCCAGTTTTCAGCCTGCTCTAAAGACCTTGGACTCTACATCCCCACTGTTATGTGGGACACTTGATAAATTTTATGTTTACAGATATCCCTTGATGATTCTGTTTCTCTAGAGAACCTTAGCTAATAAACATGTATATTAAGTGTTATGAAGAGTAAACTTTCAATTTCTCTGGGACTATGATGTTCTGTGCTAGGGGCTTTCTAGAGAGCTTATAATAAGAATACTTTTGGTAATTTTCATTTCAGAGATTTATTTGCAGGTACCATTATCTAAGATATTCCAAGACCAATTCATAGGTTAAAAGATACAGCTTGATGCAGAGCAGTGTCTGATGAGATATGTGTCTGAAAGTTAAAGAAGGAAATACAAATTATATCCACCAAAACGTGTACAATGCATGGTATTTAAGTGATCCTAGAACAAGGTTTTAAGAGGGCCAAGTAAAGAAGCTAAGGGATATCATAAGGGTGTGGTGTGTGCACATTGTATAAATAGTGTTGAATTTAAGGAAGATATGCATATGGTGTTTCAATTTGCAAGCTGCCAGAATGCAATATATGAGAACTGGAATGGCTTTTAAAAAGGGGAATTTAATAAGTTAAAATTTTAAAGTTCTAAGCCTAGAGAAATGTCCAAATTAAGCCATCCACAAGTGGTTACCTTCAGTCAAGAAAGGCTGATGTGCCTGGAACAGCTCTGTCACCTGGGAAGTCACATGGCTGGCATATGCTGTTCCCTGGCTCCTGGACTTAATTGATTTCAGTCTGTATGTGGAGGTTGTGACTGCATCTGTGTCCGCTCTGCTGTGAAGTTTGTGTCAGTTCTGAGGCTTCTGTCCTTTCTCTAGGCTCTGTTCTTTCTGTCATTTCTGACTCTCCAAAATGTTTCCTCTTTTAAAGGATTCTAGTAATCCAATTAAGACCCATTTAGATTGTTGGAGTCACATCTCCATGTAATCAAATTTCATACCCCAGGTGGTTGTGACACATCTCCATGGAGACCACATAATCAAGTTTCCAACCAACTGTACTGAGTAGGGAATAAAAGAAATGGCTGCTTCCACAAGATAGATCAGGATAAAAACACGGCTTTTCTGGGGTACATAATATTTCAAACAAGCACATTCCTCCTTATGGACCCAAAAAAGACATTTTATTCCATATGCAACCTGCATTCACTCCCTTACAATATCACAAAGGTCTTAAACAATTTCATTAACAATACAAATACAATACAAAGTTAAAAGAGTACAAAATGTCATCAAAGTCAGTTATAGGAATGGGCTGTTATAGGACTGAATTCTCCTCTGGCTCTGGACCTGTACAACTCAGAACAACTTATCTGTTACCAATATACAAAGCAGGAATAGTCATAGAATACATATTCCCATTTCCATAGGGAGGAATTGTAAGGAACACAGTGGTCACTCAGCCCATACATTACTCCAAACCTCAGGGCAAACCACATTGCATTTCTAACAACGAGTCATTTGCACTCAGGGCCTTAGAAAGTGGCAGTCCCACCCTTTGCAAGGGTTTCCATAGTGGTCTTGCTCTCTCCAAATGCTGACATGGAGTTTGCAAACTTGGGCTGTTAGGGGTCCACATTTTCCTTAATCCAATCTTTTCATATATAGAGGCTGCACCCTGGCTGTCTGCCATCTCCAGGGCACACACCTATCCCCTGTGGGCACCCAGGCACCTGACAATTATGAAGGAATGTGTTCCACCTTCTCCAAGATTGAAGTGGTACAACTCATTGCAGTGAGGTGGAAGGCCCACCCTCTGCCTTCAGGTTAAACTCAACCTCTCCAGATGCTAGAGTGTTCCATTGTCTTTTTCTAATTGTAAAATTTTCACACATGTACATTCTATATATGGAGTACAATCAATGGATCACAATATCATTGCATAGTTGTGTATTCACCACCATGATCATTTATTAGAACATTTGCATCATTCCAGAAAAAGAAATGAAAAGAGAAAAGAAAAAACTCATACATACCATAAACTTTACTCCTTCCTCTCATTGACCACTAGTGTTTCCATCTACCCTATTTTACCATTTGTTTCCCCATTTATTTATTTATTTTCATCTTTTAAAAAAATTATTTATTTATTAATTTAAAAAATTAAGAACAAAGAAAAACTTTAACATATCATTCCATTCTACATATATAATCAGTAATCCTCAATATCATCACATACTTGCATATTCATCAATTCTTAGAACATTTGCCTCAATTCAGAAAAACAAATAAAAAGACAACAGAAAAAGAAATAGAATGATAACAGAAAAAAAAGATTATATATACCATGCCCCTTACCCCTCGCTTTCATTTATCACTAGCATTTCAAACTAAATTTATTTTAATATTTGTTCTCCCTATTATTTATTTTTATTCCATATTTTCTGCTTGTCTGCTGGCATGGTAGATAAAAGGACTATCAGACAGAAGGTTTTCACAATCACACAGTCACATTGTGAAAGCTATATCATTGCTCAATCGTCATCAAGAAACATGGCTACTGGAACACAGCTCTTCATTTTCAGGCAGTTCCCTCCAACCTCTCCACTACATCTTGAATAACAAGGTGATATCTACTTAATGCATAAGAATAACCTCCAGGATAACCTCTAAACTCTGTCTGGAATCTCTCAGCCATTGACACTTTGTCTCATTTCACTCTTCCGCCTCCCAGTCGAGAAGGCCCTCTCAATACCCTGATGCTGAGTCTCAGCTCATTCTAGGGTTTTACTTAATCCCTAGATGCTGAGTCTCAGCTCACTCCAGGACCTCTGTTCCATGCCACCAGAAAGGTCCACCCCCCTGGGAGTCATGTCCCACATAGACAGGGGGAGGGCGGTGATCCTGCCTGCTGTGTTGGTTGGAAAGAGAGGCCACATCTGAGCAACAAAAGAGGCTCTCCTGGGGGATGACTCTTAGGCCTAAATTTGAAGTAGACTTGACCTATCCTTTGTGGGGTTAAGTTTCATATGAACAAACCCCAAGACTGTGGGCTCAGCCTATAGCTTTATTTGTCCACACTGCTTGTGAGAATATCAAGAATTCAACTTGGGGAAGTTGAATTTCTCCCAGTTCTCACTATTCCCTGAAGGAGACTTTGCAAATACTTTTCCACTCACTGATCAAATCACTCTGGAATTCATCAGGGCATCACTCCGGAGAAAACAACAAAATCTCATTTTCTACCCAACGTTCCAAGTACTTTTGGTGTACAATCAAGCTATCTGCATAAGTTATATAAGGAAATGCACTAGGCAAAATATAAATTTTGTACCAAATAAATATTTTTTTGCTTTAGTATAACACATAAGGAGAAATTTTAAAATATGAATTACCATCTACTTTCAGCATCCTGCAGTAATGACATTCTTTCTTTTTCCTCATACACATTTTAAAAATTTGTACATTTAGTCACTATTATTATACACTCTAGGCATTCCTAGATTATACCCTCTCAATCTTTGTTGTCTATCTTTCTTTCTGATTTCACTTATGCTCCCAGCCCTCCTCCCTCTATCATTCTCACATGCAGCTTCATTCAGTGTTTTAATGTAATTGTATTACAGTTAGGTAGTATTGTTCTGGCCATCTCTGAGTTTTTATATTCAGTCCTGTTGCACAGCGTGTATCCTTTCAGCTCCAATTACTCAATATCTTACCCTATTTCTGTCTCCTGATGGTCTCTGTTACCAACGAAATATTACAAGTTTATTCACCAATGTCAGTTCATATCAGTGAGTCCATACAGTATTTGTCCTTTTGTTTTTGGCTAATCTCACTCAGCATAATGTTCTCAAGGTCCATCCATGTTTTTACATACTTCATAACTTTATTCTGCCTAAAAGCTGCATAATATTCCATCGTATGTATATACTACAGTTTGTTTAGCCACTCATCTGTTGAGGGACATTTTGGCTGTTTCCATCTCTTTGTAATTGTGAATAATGCTGCTATACACGTTGGTGTGCAAATGTCCATTTGTGTCTTTGCCCTTATGTCCTTTGAGTGGATACCTAGCAATGGTATTGCCGGGTCATATGGCAATTCTATATTTAGCTTTTTGAGGAACCTCCAAACTGCCTTCCACAGTGGTTGCACCATTTGACATTCCCACCAACAGTGAATAAGTGTGCCTCTTTCTCCACATCCTCTCCAGCACTTGTCATTTTCTGTTTTGTTGATAATGGCCATTCTGGTGGGTGTGGGATTATATCTCAATGTGGTTTTGATTTGCATTTCTCTAACGGCCAGGTACATTGAGCATCTCTTCATGTGCCTTTTGGCCATTTGTATTTCCTCTTCTGAGAAGAATCTGTTCAAGTCTTTTTTCCATTTTGTAATTGGGTTGGTAGTCTTTTTGTTGTTGAGTTGAACAATCTCTTCGTATATTCTGGATACTAGATTTTTATCTGATATGTCATTTCCAAATACTGTCTCCCATTGTGTAGGCTGTGTTTTTACTTTCTTGATGAAGTTTTTTGATGCACAAAAGTCTTTAATTTTGAGGAGTTCCCATTTCTTTCTTTCTTTCTTTCTTCAGTGCTCTTGCTTTGGGTGTAAGGTCTATAAAACCACCTCCAAGTATAAGATTTATAAGATATTTCCCCATGTTTTCCTCTAAGTGTTTTATGGACTTAGACCCAGTGTTTAGACCTTTGATCCATTTTGAGTTAACTTTTGTATAGGGTGTGAGATATGGGTCCTCTTTCATTCTTCTGAATATGGATATCCAGTTCTCCAGGCACCATTTATTGAAGAGACTGTTCTGTCCCAGGTGACTTGGCTTGACTGCCTTATCAAAGATGAATTGTACATAGATAAGAGGGTCTATATCTGAACACTCTATTTGATTCCGTTGGTCAATATATCTATCTTTATGCCAGTACCATGCTGTTTTGACCACTGTGGCTTCATAATATGTCTTAAAGTCAGGCAGCATGATAATCCGGCTTCATTTTTTTCCCTCAGGATACTTTTAGCAATTCAAGGCACCCTGCCCTTCCAGATAAATTTGTTTATTGGTTTTTCTATTTCTAAAAAGTAAGTTGTTGGAATTTTGATTGGTATTGCATTGAATCTGTAAATCAATTTAGGTAGAATTGACATCTTAACTATATTTAGTCTTCCAATTCATGAACACAGTATGGCCTGCCATCTATTTAGGTCTTCTGTGATTTCTTTTAACAATTTCTTGTAGATTTCTTTGTATAGGTCTTTTGTATCTTTAGTTAAATTTATTTCTAAATATTTTATTCTTTTGGTTGCAATTGTAAATCAAATTCGATTCTTGATTTCCCCCTCAGATTGTTCATTACTAGTGTATAGAAACACTACAGATTTTTGAATGTTGATCTTGTAACCTGCCACTTTCCTGTACTCGTTTATTAGCTCTAGTGGTTTTGCTGTGGATTTTTCAGGGTTTTCTACATATAGTTTCATATCATCTGCAAACAGTGAGAGTTTTACTTCTTCCTTTCCAATTTTGATGCCTTGTATTTCTTTTTCTTGTCTAATTGCTCTGGCTAGAACTTCCAACACAAAGTTGAAAACAGTGGTGATAGTGGACATCCTTGTCTTGTTCCTGATCTTAGAGGGAAAGTTTTCAGTTTTTCCCCATTGAGGGTAATATTAGCTGTGGATTTTTCATATATTCTCTTTATCATTTTAAGGAAGTTCCCTTCTATTCCTATCGTTTGAAGTGTTTTCAACAGGAAAGGATGTTGAATTTTGTCAAATGCTTTCTCTGCATCAATCGAGATAATCAGTGATTTTTCTGCTTTGATTTGTTGATATGGTGTAATACATTAATTAATTTTGTTATGTTGAACGATCCTTGCAAGCTATCATGAATCGTACTTGGTCATGATGTATAATTCTTTTAATGTGTTGCTGGATTCAATTTACAAGAATTTTGTTGAGGATTTTTGCATCTATATTCATTAGAGAGATTGGTCTGTAGTTTTCTTTTTTTGTAATATCTTTGTCTGGCTTTGGTATGAGGGTGATGTTGGCTTTGTAGAATGAATTAGGTAACTTTCCCTCCTCTTCATTTTTTTGAAGAGTTTGAGCTGGATTTGTACTAATTCTTCCTGGAATGTTTGGTAGAATTCACATGTGATGCTATCTGGTCCTAGACTTTTCTTTTTGGGAAACTTCTTAATGACTGAATTCCTTTACTTAGTGACTAGTTTGTTGAGGTTGTCTATTTCTTCTGTGTCAAAGTTTGTTGTTCATACCTTTCTAAGAAGTTGTCCATTTCATTTACATTGTTGTATTTATTAGCATAAAGTTGTTCATAATATCCTGTTTTTACTTCCCTTATTTCTGTGGGGTGAGTGGTTATGTCTCCTCTTCCATTTCTGATCTTATTTATTTGCATCCTCTCTTTTCTTCATTTTGTCAGTCTTGCTAAGGGTCCATCAATCTTATTGACTTTCTCATACAACAAGCTTCTGGTTTTATTGATTTTCTCAATTGTTTTCATGTTCTCAATTTCATTTATTTCTGCTCTAATCTTTGTTATTTGTTTCCTTTTGCTTGCTTTGGGGTTAGTTTGCTGTTCTGTCTCTACTTCTTCCAAGTGGACAGTCAAATCCTCAATTTTTGCCCTTTCTTCTTTTTTGATATAGGCATTTAGGGCAATAAATTTCCCTCTTAGCATGGCCTTTGCTGTGTCCCATAAGTTTTGATATGTTGTGTTTTCATTTTTGTTTGCCTCGAGATATTTACTGATTTCTCTTGTAATTTCTTTCTTGACCCACTAGTTGTTTAAGAGTGTGTTGTTGAGCCTCCACATATTTGTGAATTTTCTGGTGCTCTGCCTATTATTGATTTCAAGCTTCATTCCTTTATGATCTGAGAAAGTGTTTTGTATGATTTTAATCTTTTTAAATTTATTGAGACTTGCTTTGTGACCCAGCGTATGGTCTATCTTTGAGAATGATCCATGAACACTTGAGAAAAAGGCATACCTTGCTGTTGTCGGTGTAATGTCCTACAAATATCTTGTTAAGTCTAGTTCATTTATTGTAATATTCAAATTCTCTGTTTCTTTATTGATCCTCTGTCTAGATGTTCTGTCCATTGATGAGAATGGGGATTGAAGCCTCCAACTATTATGGTAGATGTTTCTATTTCTCTTTTCAGTGTTTGCCACACGTATTTTGAAGCATTCTGGTTTGGTGCATAAATAGTTATGATTATTATGTCTTCGTGCTGATTTGTTCCTTTTATTAGTACGTAGTATCCTTCTTTGTCTCTTTGAACTGTTTTACATTTGAAGTCTAATTTGTTGGATATTAGTATAGCAACTCCTGCTCTTTTCTGGTTGTTATTTGTGTGAAATATCTTTTCCCCACCTTTCACGTTCAACCTATGTTTATCTTTGGGTCTAAGATGTTTTTCCTCTAGACAGCATATAGGTGGATCCTGTTTTTTAATCCATTCTGACAGTCTATGTATTTTGATTGGGGAGTTCAATCCATTAACATTTAGTGTTATTACTGTATGGGTAGTACTTTCTTCTACCATTTTGCCTTTTGGTTTTATATGTCATATCTAATTTTCCTTCTTTTTACCTCTACTCTTAGTCTTCCTTTCTACACTCTTCTCCACCTCTCTCTTTTGTCTTTTTTTATCTGTCTCTCGTGCTCCCTTTTAATATTTCTTGCAGAGCTGGTATCTTGGTCACAAATTCTCTCAGTGATTTTTTGTTTGAAAATGTTTTAATTTCTCCCTCATTTTTGAGGGCCATTTTTGCTGTATATAGGATTCTTGGTTGGCAGTTTTTCTCTTTTAGTAATTTAAATATATAATCCCACTGTCTTCTTGCCTCCATGGTTTCTGCTGAGAAATCTAACATAGACTTATTGGGTTTCCCTTGTATGTGATGGATTGCTTTTCTCTTGCTGCTTTCAAGATCCTCTCTTTCTCTTTGACCTCTGACATTCTGATTAGCAAGTGTCTTGGAGCATGTCTATTTGGATCTATTCCTTTGGGGTATGCTGCACTTCTTGTAATTTTAAGTCTTTCATGAGAGTTGGGAAATTTTCAGTGATAATTTCCTCCATTAGTTTTTCTCCTCTTTTTCCCTTTTCTTCACCTTCTGGGACACCCACAACATGTATATTCGTGTGCTTCATATAATCATTCAGTTCCCTGAGTCCCTGCTCATATTTTTCCATTTTTTCCCTATAGCTTCTGTTTCTTGTCAGATTTCAGATGTTCCGCCCTCCAGTTCACTAATCCTATCCTCTGCCTCTCGAAATCTACCATTGTAGGTTTCCATTGTTTTTTCATCTCTTCTACTGTGACTTTCATTTCCATAAGTTCTGTGATTTGTTTTTTCAGATTTTCCATTTATTCTTTTTGTTCATTCCTTGCCTTCTTTATATCCTCCCTCAGTTCATTGATTTGATTTTTGATGAGGTTTTCCGTGTCTGTTTGTATATTCTGAAATAATTGTTTCAGCTCTTGTATCTCATTTGAATTGTTGGTTTTTTCCTTTGATTGGGCTGTATCTTCACTTTTCCTGGTGTGATTTATCATTTTCTGCTGCCATCTAGACATTTAATTACCTTAACTAGTTTATTCTGGAGATTGCTTTCACTTCTTTTACCTAGGGTTTTCTTGCTGGATGAATTTGTTGTCTATACGTTCTTTGACATTCAGTTCAGCTTTTTCTGGACCTCTAGGATAGGTTTTGTTTAACAGAGGAGAATTTTTCAGTTCTTGTTTTCTTGTTTCTTGCCCTGCTTGTATGATGCCTTCCCCCCTTACACCTTTAGGAGGGTCTACATAGTTATTATAGACCCCAGCCGGGTTATTCCAGACCAAACTGGCATCCTATCAGGGAGAAGGAGTCATCTGAAGATGGTGTGGTACCTTTAACTTTGGCAGACTCTCCCTGCTGGGGGCATGGTGGAGACAGAGGAGAGGTTGTAGGCTGGTTTTAATGGCTACAAATTACCAAGCTCTGGTGTCTGAATTCCTTGAGGGAGGAATTGAGACAAGTCCTGAAATGAGCTTGTTTCTTCCTATGCCTGGGGCAGTTGCAGCCTGAGATGAACTGCCACTGAATCCACAGTCAGTCAAGTCTCTGTAGAAACACAGCCACAAAAACCTCTGTTTCTTTTCTTTTTTTCTTTTTCCATTAGCCCAGTGAGCAACCTCTGCTTTGACCAGGTTCACCTGAGCTTGGGGCCTATTTTTTGTAGTCAGAATTTGTTAATTAATGCCACAATTGGTGTTTGGTTGGGCTCAGCCCCTGCTGCTGTTAAAGTCTCTTTCCTTTCTCCTCTGGGAAGCAGCCTGTGGGGGAGGGGCGCCAGCCAACACAACTTTGGGTACTCACGGTTCTGGGGAGGCTCGTAGCCAGTCCAGCTTGTCCATGTGTGCTTCATATGTGTCTGGTATGCTGTGTATCTGGTCACTGATGTGGGTCCAGGAGCTGTTTTGTACTGTTTCTGGCTATTTAGTAGCTGTTCTGGAGGAGAAACTAAAACACGCACATTGCTAAGCCACCATCTTGGCCCCTTCTACTATTTTCATCTATATTGTTTATTCATCTGTTCATACCCTGTGTATAAGGGGAACATCAGAGAAAACGTTTTTATAATCATGCAGTCACCTTGTAAATGTTATACTTTATGCAATCATCTTCAAGGATCTAGGCTACTGGAACACAGCTTAACATTTTCAGGTACTCCCCTCTAGCCACTTTAATACAGCATAAACTAAAAAGGGATATCTATATAATGCATGAGAATAAACTCCAGGAAACCTCTTAACTCTGAAATCTTTCATCCACTGAAACTTTATTTTGTCTCATTTCTCTCTTCTCCCTTTTGATCAAGAATTCTTTTTCAATCTCTTGATACCAGGACCCAGCTTATTCTGGGCTTTCATTCTCACAATGCCAGGAAGATTTACATCCCTGGGAGTCATGTCCAACATAGAAGGGAGGACAGTATGTTCACCTGCTGAGTTGTCTCAGAGAGAGAGGTCACATCTGAGCAAGAAAAGAGGTTTTCTGGGAGTGACACTTAGTTTTAATTAGGCTTAGCCTATCCTTTACAAGAATAAATTTCATAGGGGAAAACCCTGAGATTGAGCGCTCAAAAAATCTCCAAGTGGAGAAGTTGAATATTTCTCCCTTTGTCTTATTCCCCCATGGGAACCTGGCAAATACTTCTTTATTCACCACCAAAATCACTTTATGATTTAGTGGGGCACCACACTAACCTGATCAAACCAAGTAAATCTCATGTTGTATTCAAGATTCCATGTACTTATGGTATTCAAATAAACATACCATACAAGTTAACTTAGGAAATGCACTATCCAAATAAATTTTGTACCAAACATAAAAATAGAAGTCTTAAATGTGGACGATATCATCCTTTATCCAGCATTCTGAAATACCTTAGTGTTATCCATATTAGCTTCATTCATATCTCTACTCGATGTCTGATCACTTTTTTAACTATTTAAGCAGTTCCTTTATGGGGTACATTCATAGCTTCAGAGCTCTAACACTAAGTCTCATGTACCACATAAATACCTGAAGTTTTTTTGAAAGACCATGTCATGTACAAACAGCTCAGTATCTCAGAAATTAGAATGAACACCTCCTGAATATATGTGTTTGCTGTAGAGCTTAACAATATAGGACCCTTTACAATAAGCCACAACCTAATAACCCATGCTCTTGACTTTAATTCACCAAATTTTTATATTATAGTTAGTACATATGATTGAGGCATGATAATATTTGCTTTCTTGTTCCTGGCATTTCATCCAACATACAGTCCTTAAGGTTCATTCACAGATAGTTGCATGCCTCAGACTTCATTCCTGCTTGCAACTATTCAGCAGTCTATTATATATATATATAACTATAGTTCCACCTTTCATTTATCAATCATTGTACCCTTAGGTCACCTCCATTCATTATGGATTGGGAACACTGCTGCCATAACACTAGTGTGCAAATGTCCATTCATGTCCCCACATTCAGTTCCTTGAGGTATACTCTGAGCAATCGGGTTTAAGGAACATATGCAAATTCACCCCTAGCCTCCTTTAGGACCACCACAGGAGGGGCTACATCTCTCATTTCCCTACCAACAGTGAATAGGTACATCCTTTTCTCCACATTTTCTCTGGTGCTTGTTTTTCTCTGTTTTTTTTTGGGGGGGGGGACGTGCATAGTCCAGAAATCGAACCTGGGTCTCTTGCATGAAACACAGACATTCTATTTCTGTTCATTTTTAAACAGTTTTATTCACATATCATACAATCCAGTATAGGTGTATAGACATGTCTTTGCCACCGTACTCTATCTGAAGACATTTCCGTTTCTTCCACAAAGAACCCATACCCTTTTCCCAATCTGTTTGCCTGTTGACATTTAATTTTGGCATAAGGCCTATGTTACATTCAACCAAATCATATTACAATGCTACTGTTGACTATAGACCCTAGCTTACATTGATTATACTTTTTCCCATGCACCATCTATTTTTAACACCCTGCAATACTGATATTTGTTCATTCTCAAGCAAAAACATTTTACATTTAATAATTGCAACATCTAAGTATTCCTAAATTATATCATCTCAGTGTTTATCCTCTATCTTGGTTTCATACGTAACCCCAGCCCTTCTCACTCTATTATATTCACATTCACTTTCATTCAGTGTACTTATGCTATTCTGCCACAATCAGGTAGTATTGTGCTATCTATTTCTGAATTTTTTTCAATCAATCCTGTTCAACAATCTGTATTCATTCAGCACCAATTGCCCAATCTTGACCCTGTTTCTATCTCCTGATAACCTGTGTTCTTAACTTCAATTCTCCAAGTTCACTCATTAATGTTTGTTCATGTCAGTGAGACCATGCAGCATTTGCCTTTTGTTTTTTACTAATTTCACTAAGCAAAATGTCTTAAAGGCCCATCCACATTGTTCCATGCTTCATGACTTTATTCTGTCTTACTGCTGTGTCATATTCAATTGTATGTACGTGCCACAGCTTGTTTAGCCACTTATCCATTGATGGACATTTGGGCTATTTCCATCTCTTGGCAATACTGATATAAACATTGGTGTGCAAGTGTCTGTTTTTGACCTTGCCCTCATGCCCTCTGAATTGATACCTAACAATGGCATTGCCAGATCATATGGCAATTCTATACTTAGCTTCGGGAGGAACTGCCAAATTGCCTTCCAGAGCAGTTGTACCATTTTACATTCCCACCAACAGTGGATAAGTGCCTATCTTTCTCTGCATCATCTCCAGCACTTGGTGTTTCCTGTTTTTTTTGATAATGGCCATTCTAGTGGGTGTCAGATGATATCTCATTGTGGTTTTCATTTGCATTTCCCTAATAGCCAGTGAAGTGAAATATCTTTTCATGCACCTTTAAGCCATTTGCATTTCTTCTGAGAAGTATGTTCATGTTTTATGCCCATTTTATAATTGGGTTGTTTGTCTTTTGCTTGTTGGGTTGAAGGAACTCTTTATATATTCTTGATACTAAACCCTTATCTGAAATGTCTCTTATTGCATATGTGGCCTTTTTACTTTCTTGACAAAGTTCTTTGATGCACAAAAGTGGTTAATTTTGAGGACTTGTCATTTATCTATTTTTTTCTTTAATGCTCATTCTTTGGGTGTAAGATACAGAAAACTGCTTCCTATTAAAATTTTTAAAAAATATTTTCCTAAATTTCTTCTAAAAGTTTTATAGTCTTAACCATAATATTCAAGCCTTTGATCCATTTTGAGTTAATTCTTGTATAAGGTGTGAGATATGTGTGGATGCTCTTTCATTCTTTTGCATATGGATATACAGTTATCCAAGCACCACTTATTGAAGAGGATGCTCTGTCCCAGGTGAGTTGGCTTTACCACCCATGGTTTCTTGACTTCAGACCTTAGCTTCCATAGTTCTGCCTCTGAAGTTATTTTTCCTCCATCATGACCCCTTTCTGCCCCTCTTAATTAGGACTGGCAGTGGTTCCCTTTATAGAGATCCCACAATACTCCTGTCAGTTCCCTATGCAATAGGCTGGGACCATGCCCATAATAAAAAGGACTTTCAACAAATCCTTCCTAGACAACTCTATGTCAAATCCTGTCTTCCTCTGAAATGGCTGACTGATTCCACATTTGGTTAAATCCTCACATGGGGCACTACTCTCTGGTCTCTATGTTTCTGGCAGCCCAGAAATTTCCTTGTCATCCATGTCTGGTTTCTTTATACCAAAGAGTTCAGTTCCCAGTTTATCTCTTTCCTGTCAAATTTCACTATAAACTGCAAGAAAGCAGGCTTCACTTTACATATTTAATTTGGAAATCTCTGCTGTTGAATATCCAAGTTAGTGGCTTTTACAATCTGCCTTCCATCTGAAACCAGCAGCCAATTTTGCCAGATTCTTTGCCACCTTAAAACAAGGATCACATCCTTCCAGTTTGCAACAATATGTGCCTTGTGTCTGTCTAAGTTCTCATCATAGGTATGTTCAGAATCCACATCTCTTCAAAGCATTCTAGGTCTTCTCTATCAAGCTGTTCACAACTCCTCCAAAATCTTCCCCTTATCCTTTCAAAAAGCTATTCCAACATGTTTAGTATTTGTAAGCCATAGCAGCACCCCACTTCTCTGATACCAATTTTGTTTTAGTTTTCAAGCTGCTGCAATGTGACATATCAGAAATGGAATGGCTCTTTAAAAGGGGAATTTAATAAGTCACCAGTTTATAGCTCTAAGCCTAGGGAAATGTCCATATTAAGGCACCAAAAAAGGTTACCTTCATTCAAGAAAGCCCAATGGGTCTGGACCAGCTCTGTCAGCTGGGAAGTTATGTGGCTAACAACTCTATTCCCTTGCTCCTGGGATCCATTGCTTTCAGTCTCTATCCACATGGATGCTCTTCACTTTGCTTCTCTGGGGCTGGATATCATCCTATGGCTTCCCTTGGCTTTCTCAAGGTCCTGATTTGCTTAAAATCTTATGGCAATATATACTGGGTTACAAGTATCTCCAAAGATCTGTCTATCTGCTCTCCATTTGTCCACATCAGTGTCAGCTCTGCTGTGACGCTTCTGTTGACTGTGAGGCTTCTGTTTTTTCTCCAGTCTCTGTCATTTTTCAAGGCTCTGTTGTTTCTATCATTTCTGACTCTCTGAAAAATGTTTCCTCTTTTAAAGGATCCAGTAACCTAATTAAGTTCGACCTGTAGTAGTGGAGTTCCATCTCCATGTATTCAATGGTCACACACACAAATAGGTGTGTCAAATCTCCGTTGACATAATCTAATCTAGTTTCCAACCTACAGCAAAAGAAATGGCTTCTTCCACCAAATTGGATCAGGATTAAAACATGGCATTACTGGGGTACATAATAATTAAACCCAGCACATATGGTGTAATAATAATACCTGTGGGAAGATAGAATCCCTGGAAACTGCTGAACTTTTCCTAGATAGATCTGTAGCTGCCTGTCCTGAGGAAAGATCTCTCCCACCTCCATCCAGCCTTGAGGAAACAGCTTCCTGGCCTCCAGTCTGCACAGAAGAGTCTTCCATTCAACATCCACCTGAAATTAACCCTCATTATCCACCTAATGAGATTAAACTGCTACCCTGTAGCCACCTCTTCTGAGAAAACAGCCCTGACTCCTGTCTGGAGTGACTAATCCTGTTTCATTGGATGTTTCATAATAGATGAAATACACCTCTATTTTTTTTTCATGACTCACCCACGCCACCACCCTTTCCCTCAGGACTTACAAGTAGACTAATATCTCAACAGGCACCAAAAGATGAGGTGCATACCATACTCATGAGATGGTATGCTATACTCTAAAATAATTGAATGAGTTTTTCAATATATATAGACAGAAGTCAGGGGAATATGTGTGTGACTGGATATTATGAGTGAAGGATAATGGGCGAAGGAATATAATGTTGGACAAGCTGAATTTATTGATATGGGATCCCCACTTTGAAAGGATTATGTACTGTAGAAAAACCATCTTGTAATCCTGATCCATCTCATGGAGGTAGCCATTTATTTTAATCCCTACCCTGTACTTTAGGTTGGAAACTTGATTAGGTTATCTCCATGGGAATGTAGCGCACCTAACTGTGGGTATTAACATTTGATTAGAGGGAGATGTGACTCCACCCATTCCAGGTGGGTTGTGATTAGTTTACTGGAAAACTTTAAAAGAGGAAACATTTTGGAGAGAGCCACAGAGCACATATCCAGAAACCTTTGTAGAGGAAGAGGGAAAATGCCCCTGGGGAAGCTTCAAGAAACAAGAAATCTGGAGAGAAAGCTAGCAGATATAACTATGTTTGCCACATGACTTTCCAGTTGAGAGAGAAACCCTAAACTTAATCAACCATCTTAAGCCAAGGTATCCTTCCTTGGATGACTTCGATTGGACATTTCTAAAGCCTTGCTTTAATTTGGACATTATCATGGTCTTAAAACTATTAACTTGCAACTTAACAAATTCCCCCTTTTAGAAGCTATTCTGTTTCTGGTATATCACATTCTGACAGCAAACAAACTAAAACATGAGCCCACTAAACAGAGATTTTTCATCCAGGGTTGTAGTTTGAGGGATTAGAAAGGATATTAAAAGTTTGTTTGGACAGTTAGCTGAAACAAGGGTCAAAAGGTTACCAACATTACCTGAAGTTGAAATGTCAGAACTTCCCTGCTATGATATAGATAAAGGGGATTTTTTCTGGAATACAAGAGTACCTTTAGGACATTTCTTATTACTAGTATGCCCTGTGATTATAGTCAATGGGAAACTAAAACAACCCAGGGCAGGCATTAATACTAATTTCTCAGAAACTTCAGGAATGATGATCTCTGTCACCACACCTGGCAAAGAACTATGACCAGTTCAAGTTCTTGCTGAGAGTAAAAGGAACATGAAATGGGTGGTAGAAGAAGGTAGTGATAAATATGAATTATGACCATGTGACCAGTTACAGCCATTTCAGTGTAAATCAGGATTAGTAAAGCAGTGAACAAGATCAACAAATAGAATGATCTTATTTTAATTAATAATTTTTCCTTTAATCTTTCTCTTCCTATATATATTGATCTATTTTATATTACTTTTTATGCGTATGTACAGCATTGATGTTAAAAAGTCTGTGAAATCCCGGTGCCTGCCCAGGCAAAAAAAAAAGTGTGTGAAAAAGGGAATTGGGTTCCAATGGTTCATTTATTTTAAAAGCATGATTGACACACTATTTAAAATTACTAATTCACTTATATGAGCAGTAAACTCAGAGGCTAAGAATATAGAATACAGGGGACCTAGAAAGACAAAGAAGCTAGAGATTAGTGAGTGGTTAGCTAATGTGGTTGAAATTAAATGTAAAGGAATGGATAGAAGTGAAGGTTATTCATTAGTGGGTCAATAAGAAATCTTGCCATATTGAACATGAACATGACTGAGAGGGGTTGTATAGAGCCAATATAACACTATTGGATACCAATAAACCAATATAAATAAGTTCTTGCATGAACTTCAAAGGCATGCATTCTGTATAAAGAGTTTATAATAACAGGGTATATGGGGAAAACAACTATTGCATGCTATGGGCTATGTTTAACAGAAATATAATAACAGTACCATTGCAATACAGGTGTAAATAATCATGGGGGAGAGATAAAGAATTAAGAGGAGGTTTGGATTTTCTACTTGGTGAAGGAGTGTTTATTGGTTATTTTTCTTTTGGGGGCAATGAAAATTTTCCAAAATTGAGAGTGGTGGTGATTATACCACTAAGTAAAGATAATGGGAGATATAGACATTATATATCATGTCCAATGGGTGGAGGTGTCTGACGTATACACTGACTGAGAAGTAGATTGGCCACCTGTGGTGTGTATATATGATCAAACATTGTGCTATTACCAAAATGGGTGAAGTCATGAAGCAAGCAGTGATGTGAATGAACTTATGGGACATTATGTGATGCAAAATAAGCCAGAAACAAAAGAGTAAATATTGTATGGTTTCATTTAGAAAATTCTTATAAGAAAAATCGGGGCTTAGATTATGAGCTCTTATAGGAGTCACATTTAGTCCAGAGCTGTAATTATTTTTCATAGATTTTGGGAAGCTGTGCTATATATGTGTAATCTGGTATTTACCTGGAATTTGGGTACATGTGTGACACTCTGGTTTGAAAGACAGTTCTGCAGGTTTGAAAGACAGCATTGCCACATACAGCAGCAGTTAAAGAAATTAAGAAATACATCAGGCTTCAATTAGAGATAAGAATGAAGCCTATTGTGTTGGCACTAAGGTAAAAGAATACAGGGGTAATGAAGACTGTTTATATTTTTTAATTTCACCTTCTTCATGAGACCAAAGGAAGAGAGCTTTATTTTTTCCAAAACTCAAATTTTCTGTAGGACATAATCTAACTCAACATTTAAACAACCCAAACACATGGAGTTCAGAGTGGGAATGAGGGCTTGTAATACTGTATAGTTTAATGTAATGCCTGGATACATCCCAAACTATTTTGAGCAGATAATTTAAAAGTATTGGCAAAGTCCCTTGAGAGATGGAAGAAAATATATTGAATGATTAAATTTTACCTCTTGGGAACCCCCTGATACTGTCACAAACCAGAGGGACTCCCAAGTCAATAGGCCAAGACTTTGAGCTTGAGACTTGCTCTTGTTATGTTTATTTATGTAGCAGTAAGCTAAGCTTACCTAGAGTTATGCCTAAGAGTTAATTCCTGAAGACCTCTTTTGTTGCTTAGATGTGACCTTTCTCTCTTGCTAAGCCTAACTCTGCAAGGAAAATGATTACCCTTTCCCCTATGTAGGATATGACATCCATGGGTGGGGATCTCCCTGGCAATGTGAAATATGGCTCTCTGGGAGGAGCCTGGCCTTGGCACAATGGGATTGGGAATTCCTTTCTATCCAAAAGCAGGAAAAGAATTTTAACAAATAAGTTATCAGTGTCTGGGAGAGCTTAAATAGATTCGAGAGGTTACTCTGGTGGCTACTCTCATGCAAGCTTCAGCTAGATATTACCATTTATCATGGTTTGCCAAACCTTAACCAAAAGCATTCCTGCCAACCCTAAAAAACACTCCTGACTTTATCTGGGATCCTACAAATGTTCCATGCACTGTGATTACTTTCCAGGAACTTACAACATCCAGATTGGATTCTAGGGCAGATAATTCCTGACACCCAGAGGGCCAGCCTCTCCAAAACATCAAATAGTTCTAACCCTGTACCCACAAATTATTGGCAGTCCTTTCCAACATGAAAAGATTAGAATGAATATAATCCAAATACCCCTAATGATTGGGAGAAAGATTAAAGAAGAAGGTGGAGTTATAACAACAAAGATTGGATTCAACAAATGAGTATGATTGCTGATTCATTAAATTTACACTTCTTTTAGTCTCCAATGTCTTGGAGCAGCTAGAAAGAAACCCCCAGATTTGTAACTTTAACCCATACCAAACTCTGTAATATTTTCTATAACTAATTGTTGAGGTGTGCTTTGAAATTTATTGCTCTTTTGTATATATGTTTTTTTCACAATAGAACAAGCAAAAAATTAAAATAAAAAAATTGATCCATGTCAATTGCTCAGTAGATTGGGTGTAAGAATGCATTGGTATCACACAGACTATATGTATGATTCTCTTTATATGGCCCCATTCTCCCTCAAAGGACTATGAAATCTATGATGATAGATGGAAGTTGGCTCAGGCACTCCAGAAAGGGGTTAAGGTTTATATATCAAAATGAAATCCAGGTGAGGGTTTGGTGTGTGCATTTACTATTCTGTCATCAATGCTTTCTTATTTGTAGTGACTTGGTTTATTGTAACCTGGTGACAATTGCTGCAATTGGAGTGGTCTGAGTTGGTGCCTTAAGCTAAGAGGTAGAGTATATATAATATGGTAGAAACAGTCATTTTTGCAGATTACATCAGGTTGAAGTTTTGAAAATAATATACAAATTTATTTTGAAAATAATATACAGTTCCAATAAGAACTAACATGGGTATTAGGGAAAGGAGTAGAGCAAGAAAAATATTGTGTGTCCTTACAGAATTATTTTTCAGGACAGTTAAAAACCTATCAGATATAGCAAGAAGGTTTCTGACTTCCAGAACTCCTCAATTTGAGTAAATGGCAGTATGTCTGCTATTATTATCAGGGAGAAAACTGTGATCAATTTTGTGAATGATTGCTCTATCAAAATGGCTCCCAAGTTAGCTTGTAATAATAGTACCCCAAAATACAATAACACATAACATTGCTTAATAATATTGGCTTCAATTTAATACTTCTACACATTTGGAAATATATGTTGGGCTGCAGATTATACTGACTTTTGCTTGGATGTACAACATATTTACATCATTTTTCCCTCCTGACTAATATGCAGAGAAAAAGCCACCAAGAAATATAGGTGCCTGTGTGCTAAGGCAAGGGGAAGTTTGTAAGAAACAAATATTTTCCTTGTTCTTTTTAATAAAATTTATTTTGATATCACATGAAATTAGAGTTTGCATTTGTGTGGGTATAGGAAAAAGAATTTTCTACTCTCTTTAATGTTATCACTGGCCAGAAGGTTAAATCTAGAAATGAAGATGACATGGCAAGGTATTTACACACACACACATACAAAAACACACACCATTTACAGAAACATAGCTGTCTAATTTGCTGTAGTGTCCTTATCTGGTTAAATCACTTTATGTCTTAGTGTCCACATTATAAATTCAGAGATACTTCAGGGATTGTAAAATGAACTCAAGATACACCTATGGACACATTAAGTTTTATCCAAATTAGAAAAGTTTGTTCTTAGTATGGGGAGATAAAGGATTTAAAACTAAATAGCACTGGAGTAGAAGAATGAACAAAATTATGTTGTGTGCATTTGGAACACAAGAGAGAAAGTATTCATCATTAAAGGGAGCAAATATATACTAGTGTTCTGCCACGAGGTGTAAATATGAAAATAGTCTATCATTTTTGGGCTTAGAATTGCTCATGAAAATCATTTACCTTTAAATATTTTGGTCCCTCTATCTTTTATGATATTAGCAATTTGTTTCTTCTCTATTATTTCTGGGATAGGTCTAGCTAAAAGTTTATCAATTTTATTGAGATTTTCAAAAAAACAGTTTAGTTTTAATTCTATATTACTTTCCTGCATTTAATTACATTTATTTCTACACTAATATTTATTTCCTGCTTTCAATGAACTTAATTTTCTAGTTTCCCAAAGTGGAAGCATAGATTACTGATTCTGGCTCTTTCTTCTTTTCACATATGCATACAATGCCATAAATTTCACTGCATGTATTGTTTTGTTACATCTACAATATTTATTTATGTTGTTTTCTTCTTGTTTCTATCATTCCTCTTTCCCTTTAACTACTTGAATAGGTTATTCTTCACATATCATCAATCTTCCCTATTTTATAATGAATGAATCTAATGTCTGTTCTAAGAAATACTTTGGACAGGTTGTGAAAATTTTCCCCCATTGCTTCTCAAGAAATAGTAATTATTACTTTTATTCATCTTCATTATGTAAGTTACGGGTAAGAGGATGTTTAAAATATCACTTAAGTGGTCATTATTTTCTTCTCAAAGAAACCACACTTGATTTTATCAATTCTCTCTATTGTTTGCTTGTTTTCCATTTCCTAGATCTTCAAATTAAATGTTACTTTTGCTATTTCTGCCCTTTCTGCTTTTTCCAGTTGTCTTTTGTTTTAGCTCTTTCTTCCTCTTCAATATTGGTATTAAGGACTATAACTTTCCTTTTCAATATTACCTTGACTGCATCTGATAAGTTTTAATATGTTGTATTCTCATTTTCATTTATCTCAAGATACTGATTTCTCTTACAATTTCTTCTTCGACCCACTGACTATTAAGTGGTGTGTTGTTTAAACTCCACATTGTTAGGTCGGGGGAACAGGATAGGTCACCATGATTCAAGCTGTGTAAAGTGTGCTGCCCCTTCTAGACATCACCTAACCCCCTTGCTTAAAAATCGCCTGCACTAGGACCCAGCGGTGAACTCATAACTCCCTACCTTGGGTTCTGTGAGCTCTTCCCAGGAGCGCAGGAATAAACTTGTTCATTGTAAGGTTTCTTGGTCTGCCTCTTCTCTCTTTCACCTCCTAAACCTTTCATTTTGGTGCCAAAACCCAGGAGCAGAGTACAGGTGCTGCCCACCTGGCCAAGGATGACCCAGCCTCCTCTCTCCTCTTTCCTCCACATATCCAGTGACAAGGGATCCCTCGACCCACTGCTACATCCACCACAGATTGGGTAAGTCCCTTCCCTCCTAGCCCTGCTGTCAGGTCTCACCATTGTGAGACAGCCTGTCCAGAAATTACCTTCCAAAAATTTTGAATTCAATCAGGTTCTCTTCCAAGGGCTGAGGTGAATGGGGACACCCGCAAAGCTCACACCCTTTCCTGGGACTCAGAAAGTTGTGGGGATGCCCTGCTTCTCATTTCCCTCCTGATTTTCAGGTCCAGGACCTGAAAGGGCCTCAAACCAGGGTGAGACGTCCCCTGGGGAGACAAGCCCCTGCTCATAATAACTCTGAGGACTCTCTCAGGGTGTTGGGACACAGACACCCCCTGGGTCAGTTCTTTGTGCTTTCAGACCCATCAGTATGGGCAGCAAATCCTTGAAAGCCAAAGCTTCTACCCCTCTGGGTTGTCTCCTGACTGACCTACCAACACTGGATTTACTTCCAGACATCTGGCCAAAGTGCCTTACTTACTTTTGTAATAAAGCTTGGACCCAATATCAGTTGGACAACGATTCTCATTGGCCTGAGGATGGGACTTTCAATTTTAATATCCTTACAAACCTCTGCAACTTTTGCCAGAGGAATGAAAAATGGGCCAAAATTCCTTATGTCCAGGCTTTTTTTCTTCTGTGCCCCCACCCTTCTCTCTGCACTTCCTGCTCTACGGCTCAGGTTCTTCCAGCCAGAGAAACCCCCAAACCCACTCTCCTGGACAAATAGTCTGATGAAACGTCCTCCTCTTCTGACCCCCTTGATTCATCTTCATTTAAATGACCAGGGCCTCCACCATATTTGGGGAAACTATCCTCTTCTCCCCTGCTCTACCATCCTCTCCCTCTGGCGGCACACCAACCACCATCTTGTCCTTCTCTTCCTTCTGTTCTGGCAGCACTGCAGCCGCCATCTTGTCATTCTTTTCCTTCTGTTCTGGCAGCACTCCAGCTGCCATCTTGTCCTTCTCTTCCTTCTGTTCCGGCAGCACTCCAGCTGCCATCTTGTCCTTCTCTTCCTTCTGTTCTGGCAGCACTCCAGTCACCATCTTGTCCTTCTTTTCCCCCTTCACTGGCTCCTCCATCACCGCATAATCCTTCACCATCCTCAACAGCCTTGCCATCCTCACCTGTAAGCTTGCATACCCACTCAAAAAGTACTTTACTCTGTCCCCTCAGGGAAGTTGCAGGACCTGAAGTTAATTCGAGTACACACTCCCTTCTCCCTGGCTGATCTCTCTCACATTGACAAATCTTTGATCTCCTTCTCCAATGATCCAATTACCTATACTAAAGAATTCCAATATCTGGCTAATGCCTATGACCTTACCTGGTGTGACATTCTTGTAATCTGTTCTTCTTCCCTAACTACAGATGAAATGGACTGCATTTTCAATGCAGCCAGGGCTCATGCTAGCCAGGTCATATAACTGACCACACCATGCTGGTAGGGGTTGAGGCAGTACCAGATCAAGAGCCAGGCAGGGACTCTCAGATTGACACTCCAGCAGGGAGAAATAGATTGATTAGGTGAGACAAAATGCTTACATCCCTCATAGCTGGCATGCAGAAAGCTTCCCACAAAGTCGTAAACTTTCATAAGCTGAGGGAAATTACTCAAGGTCCTGAAGAAAATCCTGCCGCTTTTCTAAACCAGCTCACAGAAGCCCTCTCCCAATATACCTACCTAGACCCTGACTCAGAGGCTGGTAAAACCATCTTAGCCACACATTTTATATCCCAGTCAGCTCTGGATATAAGGTGCAAACTTAGAAAAATCGAGGACGGTCCTCAAGTCCCTATTCGTGACCTAGTAAACACAGCCTTTAAAATTTTTAATATTCGTGATGAATTAGAGAGGGCAGAGAAAGAGTCCCAAGACTGCTGAAAGGCGAACTTACAAACCCAATCCCTGATCGCAGCCCTGAGGCCCACTTCAACTGATAAGAAGCCGGCTATGACTAATCCACCACCAGGAAAGTGCTTCAAATGTGGCCTCAATGGACACTGGTCCCGCCAGTGCCCCAATCCTTGACTGCCCAAGGGACCATGCCCTCTCTGTGGAAAAAAGGGAAACTGGAAAATTGACTGCCCCTTGGTGTCTGGCCATGGAGGGTCTGTCCTTCCAAACCCTGACCCACTGCTGGCAGTCCTGGGCATGGCCACTGCTGACTGACTATGTCTGGCCTCAGTGACCCTGATCACCCTCGTCAAGCCCAGGGTAACAATCAAGGTAGGGGGTAAGCCCACATCCTTCTTGGTGGACATGGGGGCTGCCTTCTCCATCTTCCCTTCCTACTCAGGTCAACTCCTTCCTTCCCAGGTCATAGTTATGGGTATAGATGGCCATACTTCATGCCCCTTAAATACTGGACCGCTTACATATTTAATAAAAGGCTACCCCATTACACACTATTTCTTAGTGATGCCTTCTTGCCCCAGCCCACTAACGGGGTGGGGTCTTCTTATCAAATTGGGGGCCTCACTTCACTGGATACAAAGACCTCAAACAAATTTACTATTACCCTTATGTGTGGCCTCCATCTCCACTCAGGGTTCCACCCTTTCCACTCCTCCCTTATCACCTCACCTAGTAAACTCGGAAGTATGGGATACCACAACTCCCCTAATAGCTTCCCATCATAAACCAGCTCTTATCTGGCTAAAGGATCCCTCCTCATTCCTGTCTCGGCCACAACTTCTCTTCTCCATAATCCATTGGAAAGGACTCCAGTCCATCATTAACCAGCTCAAGGGAAAGGGACTCCTCATACCCACTAACTCGCCATATAACACACCTATTTTGCCTGTCAAAAAACCTGACAGCTCTTATCGTCTAGTCCAAGACCTCCAACTAATTAATGAGGTTGTCATCCCCATCCACCCAGTAGTTCCCAACCACATATTCTTCTCTCACACATACCCCCTCACACTACTCATTATTCTGCCTGTCCCTGCTGGGGGCATAATGGAGAGGTTATAGGATGCTTTTAATGGCTTCAAATTGCCAAGCCCTGGATTCTGAATTCCTTGAGAGAGGGATTCTACCTGAATTGGGCTTCACCCCTCCCCTGGGGAAGGCACAGGTGGGAGACAGCCCTGAAAGTAGTCCATTTCTGCCTATGCCTGGGGCAGTTGCAGCCTGAGTAGTCCCGCCACTGAATCCAGAGGCAGCCAAGCCTCCAAAGAAACAGCCACAAAAACCTCTGTTTCATCCCCTTTCTTCTTTTTTGGTTAGCCCAATAAGCGACCTCCGCCTTGACCAGGTTTGCCTGAGCTGGGGGCCTATTTTTAGTAGTCAGGATTTGTTTATTAATGCCACAATTGGTGTTTGGTTGGACTCAGTCCCTGCTACTGTTAGAGTGTCTTTCCTTTCCCTCTGGGAAGCCGCTTGTGTTGGGGGGGAACCAGGCATCTGCTGCCACGGCTTGGGGAACTCACAGTTCTGGGGAGACTCACAGCCAGTCCATCTGGTCCAGACTGGGGTATGCTGTGTGTTCAGTCACTATTGTGGCTCTAGGAGCTGTACTGTACTGTTTCTGGTTATTTAGTAGCTGTTCTGGAGGATGAACTAAAATGTGCACATTGCTAAGCTGCCATCTTGGCCCCGCCAACATCTACACAGATTCCAAATATGCTTTTCTGGTAGCACACTGCCACTCAGCCATCTGGAAGGAGCGAGGGTTCCTTACCATGAAAGGCTCACCTGTAATTAACACTAAGCTTATCTAATGCCTGCTTCAAGCCCTTCAATTACCATCATAGGTGGCCATAATCTGTTGCAAAGGACACCAAACAGATAAGTCTGAAATCACCCATGGAAATAACTGGGCCAATGCTGTTGCATGGGAACTGACCGAAGAACTCTCACCTTTAAACTCTCCAGAACCAATTCTTTTCTTTACTCTCCCCTCCCTTCAACCCACCTATTCTTCCAGGGAACATAAAAACCTCTTTGCACAGGGAGGCTCTACTGCACTGGATGGCTGGATCTTCCTCGATAACAGGGTGGCTCTCTCAACCAAACAAGCCCCTGATATTCTTTCTCAGGTACATTCATCACTTCATATGGGACCCAGGGCCCTCACATGGTTCCTCCAGCCCTTATTTCATCACCCATCCCTAACTCACCTCATAACATCAGTCTGCTTCTCCTGTCACACTTGCCAAATAACAAACTCTCAAGGAGGGTTGTGCCCCACTTTCCCAACCCATCAACTGAGGGGCCACTTTCTGGTGCAGGACTGGCAAATCGATTTCACACATATACCCACTCACAAAAAATTACTATACCTACTAACTATAATTGACACCTTAACAGGCTGGATAGAGGCTTTCCATACTACACGGGAGACTGCTGACATGGTGGCTGACATCCTCCTAAATCAAATCATTCCCTGCTTCGGACTACCTACCTCCATCCAATCCGATAATGGCCCAGCCTTTATTTCTCAGGTGGTCCAGCAAGCCTCATTTGCCTTGGGAATAGAATGGAAACTACATATTCCTTACCGACCCCAATCCTCAGGTAAAATGGGATGAGCTAATGGTCTTATCAAGACACAACTAACCAAATTAGCCATTGAACTATGACAGTCCTGGGTTGACCTCCTTCCTCTAGCCCTTACCTGACTATGCACTGCTCCACAGGCACCTACTTTCTTAAGCCCTTTTGAGCTCATGTATGGCCGTCCATTCCTACTCAATCACCACCTGCCAGTGCAGCCACCTCCCCTGGGCTCTTACTTACCTTATCTCTCCTTAATCAGGCACTTGCTGTGGGAACATGCCAATCAATTCCTGCCACAACCCAGGCAGGCTGATCCTGCCAATCCTCCCCTCGGCCTCCAGCCCAGAGATGAAATACTACTTAAACAGTTCCAGCCCAGACCACTCCAACCACGGTGGGCTGGCCCACACACAGTGATTCTCACCACTCTTACGGTGGTAAAACTACTGGGCAACCCCTCTTGGCACCACCTGTCACAGGTCAAAATTTACAAACAGAATGAAAACCCATACACTTGTCACCCTCTGGGGCCTACTCACATCCACATCACTCGCACTATTCACCCTCCTAACCCCCATTGAGGGCACTTCCTACATATGGAAATTCAAAATCCGGGAAACTGTTAGCCAGAATGACAAATCAATCACCCATATAACTGGCACAGGAGACTGCCCTCTCACGGGCTGTAGCCAAACTTTAACCATCCCTATAACTCCTACCTCAATTGCTAATATCCCAAAGTCATATGCCTGCTTTCCACATAACCAAATTAAAAATTACTGTAACCAGAGCAATTATGATAACATATATGGAGGATGCCCCTATTGGACATGCAGAATACATTATGCTGAACATGGGGCGGATTACCCCTATGAGTCATGCAGACAATACCATGATGACCACCGGATGGGACTCTTCTACGTCCAATCCAAACAATTTTACATAAAAATTACAGACCCCTGGGACACTAGGTGGTTGGCAGGAGTTCAAGGCAAACTGTACTACAGTGGCTGGTCCCAATACCCCATAAGCACCATTGAAATACATTGCAAATATATCTTCATTAATAATACTCATACCAAGGTGTCTATCAACATTTTGCAAGCAGAGCAGAACCTCTCCAGCCACCTCTCCAAACTCTGCCCCAACAGCCCCTCAAATATGGCTCCAAATCCTCCAACACACCTTACAATTCCTCAACCAAACACAAATACTTCCCAATGTAACCCACTCTTTCCTTTGTGCTACATTGGGAAGGCCCCTATTTGCAGCTATCTCTATAAATCTTACCCAAATACACAATCATAACCCTGATTCCTGTCATACCACCATAAAGAACATCCCCCTATGGGAATCAGAGCCCAATAACCTTCCCTACCCCCTTAGGACCTGTTATCTCACCCACACAATTGTAAGCCAAGCAGAGCTGCATAGCAAATGCCAAATTAACATCACCACCCACAACTCCACCCATGCCCCTAAAGGACAATATTTCTGGTGTAATGGGACTCTTATCAAGTGCCTCTACCCCACTATCCCAGGACCATGCTTCCTGGTAGCCATAATTCCTCAATTAACCCTCTACAGTGAATCCGAGCTAACTTGGCCACTGCCTCCCCTTCTCTCCAAAAGGGCTGCCTTCCTTCCTATCCTGGTAGGTATCAGCCTGGCTGCCTCAGCAGGAGGAGTACTAGGACATAATATTTTAACCTCTCAAAACTTCGAGACTCGACTACAGGTAGCCCTGGAATCAACATCAGGATCCCTATCTTCTCTGCAACATCAACTTACCTCGCTGGCCCAGGTGACTCTTCAAAATCAACGGGCCTTGGACCTGCTAACAGCTGAAAAAGGAAGGATGTGCATATTCCTCCAAGAAGAATGCTGCTATTACATCAATGAGTCGGGTCTGGTAGAACAAAATGTTTACACCCTAAACAAACTAAAAGAAGATCTCTACCATAGAAAACAGGGAACCAACTCTGCCCTAACCTGGTTCTCTTCACTCCTGGTGACATTGCTCCTCCCACTACTAGGACCAATTATTCTAATCTGTCTTTTCTTTCTCCTAGCTCTCTGTCTCCTCAACTTCCTTCAAGGATGCATAAAAGAACTGTCATGGGTGGCAATCAACCAAATGCTCCTACATCATTATCACTGCCTGCCTTCCTCACCAGATTCCTATAGCCAAACTCCCCACTCTCCTGACTATGATGGTTCCGGCCTATAACCCCATGCCACCCCAATGCAGCAGGAAGTAGCCAGAAAGCTCTCTGTGCCCTATTATCACAAAAAGGCTGGAATGTTAGGTTGGGGGAATGGGGAAGGTCACCATGATTTGAGCTGTGTAAAATATGCCTCCCCCTCTAGAATTTGGTTACAATTCCTCAACCAAACATAAATACTTCCCAACGTAACCCACTGTTTCCTTTGTGCTTCATCAGGAAGGCCCGTATTTGCAGCTGTCTCTATAAATCTTACCCAAATACACAATCATAACCCTGATTCCTGTCATACCACCATAAAGAACATCCCCCTATGTGAAACAGAGCCCAATAACCTTCCCTACTCCCTAAGGACCTGCTATCTCACCTCTTTCTTAAAAACTGCCTGCACCAGGACCTATTGGTGAACTCACAACTCCTTACTTTGAGTTCTGTGAGCTCTGCCCAGGAGCACAGGAATAAACTCGCTCACTCTAAGGTTTCTTTGTCTGCCTCTTCTCTCTTTTGCCTCCTAAACCTTTCACATATATTTGTAAAAGTGCTGGTTCTCCAATGGTTATTGATTTCCAGTTTCATTCCATTATGATTAGAGAAATTGCTTCGTATAATTTCCACCTTTTAAAGTATATTAAGAACTGTTTTGTACCCCAGTATATGGTTTATCAGATAAAGTGTTCCATGAAGATGAGAAGAATTTTCTTTTTTTTTTTTGCATGGGCAGACACAGGGAATTGAACCAGGGTTCCAGCATGGCAGGAGAGAATTCTGCCTGCTGAGCCACCGTGGCCTGCCCAGATGAGAAGAATTACATCCTGCTCTTTTTGCGATTTAATATTCTATAAATATCTATTAGGATTAATCCAGTTATCCAAAAATTTAGCATCTCTATTCCTTATTAATCCTCTATCTAGATGTTTTATCTGTTGAAGAGAGTGGTATGTTGAAGGTTCCCATTATTATTGTAGAAATGTTTATTACTCCCTTAAGTTTTGCCAATGTTTGCCTCATGTACTTTAGAGCACCTTGTTTAGGTGAATAAATATTGATGATAGTTATTTCTTGTAGGTGAATTTCCATTTTTAGTAATACACAATGTCCTTTGCTCTTATAATAACTACATTTAAAGTCTATTTTATCTGATATTAGAATAGCTATCTCAACTTTACTTTTTTTTGTTATTGCATATGTGAACTCTCTTTTTTTCCACCCATTCACTTACAACTTATTTGTATTTTGTGTCTAAAATGAGTCACTTGTAAAGAGCAAAAGATGAATGATATTTTTTTCATTCATTCTACCAATCTGTCTTTTTTGGGGGAATTTAATCCATTGACATTCAATATTGTTACATAAAAGCCATACTTACCTCAACCATTTTCCCCATGGCTTTGTTTGTCAGATCTACTATTTTATCTTTTTTTCCTTTTAGTCACACTTATTGATAAACATATTTCTGTACTCTCTCCGAGGTTCTCTCCTGCCTTTTTTTTGTAGCCAACCAAACTTCTTTTAGAATTTCTTACAGAGCAAGTCTCTTGTTAAGAATTCCCTCAGCATTTGTTTAAATTTGTGAAAATGTTAAACTCTCCCTAACTTTCAAAGGACAATTTTGCAGGATAAGAATTCTTGATTGGCAATTTTTTTTTCAGAATCTTAAATATGTTATACCACTGCTTTCTTGCTTCCACGGTGCCCAATGAATGTTTAGTACTTAATCTTATATGACTTCCCTTTTATGTGGTGAATTGCTTTTCTTTTCCTCTTTTCAGGATTCTTTTCTTCTCTTCAGCATATGACAATCTGATTGGTTTGTGTCTTGAAGTGGTTTTATTCTGATTTATTCTATTTGGAGTATACTGGCCATATGTGGTTTGCATATTTATTTCTTTTATTAGGGTTGGGAAATTTTCTGCAACAATCTTCTCAAATATTTGTGGCTCTTTACACTTCTCTTCTCCTTCTGGGACACTTGTAATTCCTATATTTGTTTAGCTCATGTCATCCATCATTTCTCTGAGCTCCAATTCAAACATTTCCATTTTTCCTCCTTTTATTTTTTGTATATTTCAATTCAGTTTCTCTGTATTTTAGTTCACTTATTCTTTCTTCAGCCTCTTCAAATCTGTTGTGCATCTCTACTATATTTTTAATATGATCTACAGTATCTTTCAATTCTGAAAAAATATGCTATTTTTCTATTTATCTTTTTGCTCGTTGCCTGGCATCTGATTATCATTATGAGATCATTTTGAAAGTGGGTTTCTCTTGTTTGTATAAGATCTTGTTATTCTTTAGCTTGAATTGAAGGTCTTCTTTGCACCTGGTTTTGCAGGACTTGCCAGCCAAGCCAGGCTGGTGGGCTTATGCTAGGGATATGATCCACTTTGGAAGGTTGTTAGAGGCTGGACAAGATAAATCAGCTTCCCAGATTTCATTTTCATAGTGTTTCCTGAACATTGTGCTCTAGGGCCACCTATTCCCCACAATCATGCCTCTCCCTAACCATAGCACTTTGATGGGCAGGGTCTATATCAGATGATAGTCTATCAGGCAGCCAGACTCAGAAGATCTTCCTCTGTGACCTATTATTATCTCTTGATTAATCTGCTTCTCCCTGTTTTTCTGAGTGTTGGATCTCCCCACCTGTTCCAGGTCTAGGCATACTGGAGGTAGACAGCACCTAGCTTGGGGTATGGGCAATGTGCACCACAGCAAAGACTCTGCTTATGGGTTCCATGAATCTGGTAGTTCCCAGGCTGAGAGATTCAATTACCCTGGCCAACAGCCATCCCAGCGGTGCCTTTTGTTTTGCCAGTGGGTAAGACCCAGGTCAATGTACACAAGCCAAACTATGGGGTGGGGGAAAGGCATACACACTGCAATACAGCTCACTCCTTTGCCTTAATTCTTTTCATGCATAAAGTCAAGAAATTAGTGTCATATTCTCCCATGCAGAAGTGATCTTAGCTGTGGGTCGCAGAAGGTCTCCCTCACTGGCCAGTCATGAGATCAGCATTGCTGTGTCCTCTTCTTTTCATGAGGGGAGGACTCTCTAGTCCCCCCCAGACTTTGGTTCTCACCACTGCCAGCTTCAGGGTTTGGGGTTGACATTGGGCAGCTCTGCAGTGTCTCTTTAGGTATAAATAATGAGTCTGCTGACTCCTACTCTCCCATGTTGAATGACTGCTGCCTTACACAGCTTCTGCTTGTTTTTTATTTGTTTTATTGTGGAAGAGAGTTCTACCTGTCATCACTCCACCACCTTCCTGGAAGTCCATTATTGTATTTTAATTCATGTATTTGGACCATTTACATTTAAACCAGTTACATTTTGTTGAATTTTACTCCTAAATTATCTCTGATGAACTTGCATTTCATACCCTTTATGCTCTTAAATTTTAATTCTATTCTATAATACTACATGCTCACATACAAATATGTTTAGCAGATTTTGAGACCTTTAAAAAAGGACAATGCAAATCTATATTGTCTCCTTGGCACAGAAAATTGTTACTCTCACATGTTTGCATATTTTTAAATTATATGTTATAAATACACATTAAATACATTTACATTTGTAGTGATGTATAATTTCAAGAAAGTATTGGAGAATGTAACTTACCAATTTCTATGCGATTCAAACTTTAAAAATATTATTCCACATTTTCCCCCATCTGTATACTTCAGGCATCACTCTACATATGTGTTAACATTGCTATCAGTTTTAAAGACTAAACATAGATGTTTAGACATAAACATAACGTGTTTAAACAAATTGAACATACGTTTTTACATATACATAATACTTATCAAATTCCAGATAATTTTGATAGCAGTTTTACTAAATGAAAGTATAAGTAAAACTATGCTTAGTTGCTTAAATTATATATTCAATTTTTTATTACATGTCTATAGAGTTTTTGTTTGTTTGTTTGTTTTTGGGAGTGGCACGGTCCAGGAATTGAACTCAGGTCTCCTGGATAGAAAGTGAGCATTCTACCACTGAACTACCCATGCACCCAAGTTTTTGAATATGACCCATATGTCACTGATACATTAGAATCCCGCATTAGAATCACAGTAACAAATACAGTTCTACAGTAGAAAATGTGACCTTGTGGCTATAAGAAGATATATAGTAAAAAGTGAGATTGTGCTTTGATTGATACAACCATTACTTGAGAATGTGTCATGCATGTTCCCCTTTCTCAGTAAGAACTGAAGGAAAATTAGGTAAATATGTTCTTTAATGCTGTCTCACTAATTTTGGAGACTTACATTTGAGTGTATGAAGTCACTCCAGGGTAAGTAAATATCAGTTATGGCACTCCATTTCCACATATAAGAAAGTGTAAATATTTGTTCCTTTTAATTGTGAAGAACAGAATAAGGAAGTCAATTCTAACTGCAGTGGCAGCATTTCCCTTTGGAATATTTATGAGTTCAGTCCTTTGGGAGATGGGTATCTGAGATAAAAACCGTACCATCCTTGTTCTGTTTGCTTTTAACATTAACTCTATTTGCTAGTGCTCTTTAGGGAAAGCCCAATATTTAAAACAGAAAGAATTAACATTGTCCATCTGGATTAATGGTTAGTAATAATTTCATCAGCAACTACATGAGAAGCCTGTTAACTACCTCTCTCTTCTATGCAACAAGTACTTTAGTGGGTATAATTTTTCTTTTATTCTGATCTGACTGTTAACTTATGAGTTAAGATAAAAAGAATAGGTCCTATAAAATATTAATAATTATTAACAATAAATCAATTAATAGCAAAAGATTCTAAGTTGATTAATATCTATTTTAAGATCATTAAGTAGTGCTTATTTAGTGTAAGTTACAGAGAAACAAAATTTTAATTTTGTACATACTTTCCTAGTATCGGCTCAGAATGGTCTACTTTAAAAGGCTTAATTATTATTTTGTTCAGGAGTGCATCAGACTTTCAAACAGTTATTTAACATAGCTGTGTTTTATAGCAGTAAGGTGTTGTGCATACTGTAAGTAATGAATTAAAAAGTTGAAAAAACAAAGTTTATTTTAGTTATAAGCAGGAAGTACTAAAAGATTCACGGAAAATAAACTAATAACTTAAAAATTTGCCAAAATATTAAATTAAAAGTAGGGAATATATTTTTTTAATTTAAGAAACATAATATTTAATCAATTTTTCTTATAATTAAAATTATTAAATGTTGTTATTGTAAATTAAAAGATTGCTTCATAAGGAATATTATTTCAGCATCATAAAGATTTCTTAGTGTTCAGAGATGTAAATAGTAGAACAAAATGGAGATTTGATAACTCTCAAAAGGACATGCTTTAGGAATGGATGGTTTTAGAGGTTTTCTTCCAATAGGATAAAAACAAATATTTTCTCCCACCAAACCCAGTGACAGTAGTTCATAAGTTGACTTATTTTTCACTGCACTATACAAAGTATAGAATTAAGAGACATAAAAAGATAATGCATGATTTTGGAAGAAAAGCTAAAAATACTGGAGCAATAAAGAAGAAATAAAGCACACCTTAAAGCGATTGCAAGCCTAAACTGAAGGAGAATTGAAATAACATTTGTTCAATAAAGTGATAAAGACTTGTAGCAAATACTTAGTACTGCTAACTCTGTACTTTTAAAAGAGCAGGATTCTACTGATTTCAGTACTTTAGACTAAATTTGTCCATCTGAATTTTTAAAACAATTGTATCATATCCATAATTCTGCAATCAGTTGAATTAATTATCAAATAGGTAAAGATGGGCAATTGTGAGACAGAAAAGACATATCCCAGATATTTAGAAATAAATTTTGACTACTAAATTAGAAAATTAGAATGCCACAATTTGAGTGTAAATATATGTGCTTTTCTAATCCTGTTTCATATTTTTCATTCCACAGTGTTGGTGAATTTTTAATTATATGAATTGTTTAATTTTGTGCTGTACTTAGAAAATTAAACTTGGGAGATGGTTAGAATATATAAGTAAATGTCCATTACAGAGTCAAAAAGAGGTGATTAGAATTTATTATCCAGATAAGGAAATAAATACAATTATATGGAGAAATATATCCATTGCATTTCTTTATATTGCATAGCAGTATTATGTCAAATTAAAAGTCAATTATATATATGCATATATATTTTAACAATGCATGAAATTACCCCATAAGTCTGAAAACTAAGAAATAAGTGGATATGAAAATGTAAAGTGAGAGAGATGGGAAGCATGGCCTGAAGAAAAATGTTAGGAATAGAACATTTAATCACTTATAAACAATCTAAAGATCTCAGGAAATTTATGAGAGAAGTTTATAGTAGGAGGAAAGCAAATTTAAAGCAAATTGGAGAAAAGAATGCTGAATATTTCATTAGGTTTATTTATCAGGCAGAAAAAATAAGCTAATTAGTCAAATAATCAATTGGTTGACAAAAATTTGTAAAGCAAAATAGAAATATTGTTTGGTAGAGACAAATATGATAGTTTGTATCTTTCATTTCCCATCACATGTAAATCAAAATCTTTCTATCTAAAGCACATGGGGTTTCATCATATTAATTTGATGGTGGTGTGTAGTACAGTACAGACTTTTATGTCTGAGTGGCATCCTACATCTTAGATTCTTATAAGAGCAGAAAACTTGCTAAATCAGAATACATTGGGAATGTTTGACTAATAAACTGGATTTTTTATGGATGAAAGGAATTTGTTGTTAAAACTCTTAGTGTTTTTACACACAAATAAAACACATGTGCACAGACATGGAAACCAAATATTGATGAATTCATAGTAAGTATTAAATAGGTACTCTTGGCATCCTGTATAGCTTCAATAATACTTTATTTTTCTTTATTAATGCAGAATTTAAAGAATGAACAATACTTCACTGCTGACAGAATTTCTTCTCCTGGGGTTTTCTGGCCCATGGAAGCTTCAGTTATTGCAAGCTTCAATTTTTATACTTCTATACCTCACAGCCTTGATGGGGAATTGCCTGATCATCACTGTAACCTCCCTGGACACATGCCTCCACACACCTATGTACTTCTTCTTAAGGAATCTGTCCCTGCTTGATCTTTGCCTTATTTCTGCAGTTGTACCAAAAACTGTTGTTAGCTCATTGACTAACAACAACTCCATCTCACTATTTGAGTGTGTTGCTCAGGTATTTCTGGTGGTATTTTCAGCAGCTGCAGAGTTGTTCCTCCTTACAGTAATGTCCATTGACCGCTATGCTGCAGTTTGCCATCCCCTGCACTATGACATCTTCATGAACAGGGGTACATGTGTAAGGATGGCAGTCATGTCTTGGTTCAGCAGTGGATTTGTGTCCCTTCTACATACAGTAGGTACCTTTTCTTTATCTTATTGTGGACTCAATGAAATTCCACAGTTTTTCTGTGATATTCCCCAATTGCTAGCTGTTTCTTGTTCAGAACATATAACTACAGAAATTGTGCTCATTTTCATTAATGCAGTACTTGATTTATGCTGTTTTATCTTCATCCTAATCTCATACATCTATATCTTCTCCACTATCAGAAAGATCCCCTCCATGCAAGGACAGTCAAAAGCCTATTCCACTTGCCTCCCACATCTAGCAGTTGTTGCACTTTTCCTCTCTACTGCTTTCATTTCTTACCTGAAACCCATTTTGGGGTCTTCATCATTCACTGATCTCATCCTATCAGCTTTCTATATTTTATTGCCTCCTTCCCTTAATCCCATCATATACAGCCTGAGAAATAAGGCCATGATGACAGGTTTGAAGAAGTTGATCATTAGAAAGCTATTGAAAAACGACAATATTCTTGTATTTCTTCAAGAACAGAGGCATTCACCTCCTAACATTTGTTTAAGTAAAGAGTTAATGTAAGCTGGTCTCATCAACTCTGATTATCTCTGGCATTTTCAGGAAATATGGTGCTGTTCCTTGGTCAAAGTGGCAGTAGATAATAAATAGTTATTAATGAAGTCATGTTTGGGCCTGAAATATAACAGTTTCTGAGCTGCAGTGCATAATCTGGTTGTTTGAATTATGTAATTCAATGTCAGACATTCTCAATTTTAATCTGTGCGCTTGTGTTTTAATTTATTTGTATTCTATTTACAAAAATTCTTTTAAAATATTCTTTTAAAATATGTTCAGGCATGGCAAATGGAATTAGAGCAAATCTTAATCCATATTTCTGGAGGCTTTATAAAGAGAATGACACAGAAAGAGGCTGGAATTTAGCAGAAATCAGAGGAGAGTAGACACATGGATATAGAGATTACAGTTTGATGATGGGAAAAAATGATGCAAGTCAAAGAGGCCAAAGAGTGCAGCCAACTAGTACGAGAAGGTGACAGAATTTATGGAGAAAGAATGTTTGATGATGTCTTAATTTTGGACTTCTAGCTCCCAAAATCAAGATGCAATAAATTCTTCTTCCAGCCAACCAATGGATTTGTTATTATTGATAGAATCCTGACCCACTAATACACACACATATACACATAGTACATTATCTTTAATATAGCTACATAAAAATGTGCACATTGATATTTTGCATTTGGGCTTTGTCAGGTAATTTGGGTTTCTGGCTATCACCTACTCACAAATCATCATGTTTCCTAAGTGACTAGAGAGTAACAAAAGCCTCCTCTTCAAATAAGGCTGTGGATTTCCCATATCCAAATAATTCCAAGGCATTGTGGTTTGTTTTCCTGAGGGTAAGCCTGAGTAACTGAAAAAAGTTCGGAGAATCTGTTCCTGTACATTCTCAATTTTCATAATATTGCATTATGCTTTCTTGATCCTGCTGCACTATATCTTTCTCTTGTAACAAATATTTCCTGAGTATACATTGATAGAATGCAGTGAGTTATTTCTGTTGTCTAAATTAACATAACTGGCATAACTCTTAATTTACTTTAACTGCAACAGTGTATTCATAAATATCATTGAAGAAAACACAATAAGAAAACAGACTTCTTACTGGAAAATTTCTCATCCCAAAAGTTATGGAAATATTCACCATTAAGTAGTCAATACTTTTAAATTCAGTACACTCAGGCATTTAGATATTCTCAATATTTATGAGATATAGAGAGGTTATTTTTTTAAAAGATTTCTAATTGGGGAAATATTTGTTTAGTTTTCAATTGACTCTAACTATCTATTTCTTCCTCATTTCAAAAGATACCATTCTTAATTCTCTATTCTCACTGAACAGTACAAGGAAACTGATTTATATGGATTATTTTTTACTTTGTTTGTCAGTGTTCCTTTTTGGCACCATAACAGCACAAACAAATGTAATTATAGTTAACAAATCATTATTTAATATTTTCTAACTTTCTGATATATTATAATGTAGCTAGAACAAAATAACTATAACTATTGTAACTCACTGAACTATAACCCAGATACCTTATTTCTTTTATGCTGATATTATGTTTTAAAACTGTATAGTCTTTACCCTGTGACTGGACAG
The DNA here is from genome assembly GCA_004026745.1 of Myrmecophaga tridactyla. Lineage (NCBI taxonomy): Eukaryota > Metazoa > Chordata > Mammalia > Pilosa > Myrmecophagidae > Myrmecophaga > Myrmecophaga tridactyla. Next base: position 63,546 of record PVIY010004538.1, read on the forward strand.
TAACAAAACAATTCATGCTGACCCCACTGTATCACCTTACCTTGTTTTTCATCCCTGAAGATGGGTGCCCTTGCACATAGCCTTTACATGTAGACCCTTGGTTACTTACCATGAGTCAACCCAGAACTGACCACCCCAATTCCTAAGTTATCTTGCTAGACCAAGGCAGTTCTAATCAGAGTTGGTCTCCCTAACCTGTACAGTAGCATAAACCTTAAAATTAAAATAACCTAAGCATGTAGTCAATCTGCACATGTTCAGTGATGAGACTATTTCAAACCTTCTTAGCTCAAGCCATCTTGCTCATTATCCTAAAACCTGCAAGTGTTTGTTTGAATGCTATAAAACCCTGAAAGTTTGTCCAGTTCAGGAATACAGATTTGAGGACTGTCCTCTGATCTCCACAATGCTAGACTTTGATGAATAAACTCTTTTTCTGTCCCTTCCCACACATTTCCATTTTTCCTCTCTTCCAGCTGCTTACAGTTTTAAGGCTCTGACATCAACTGACAGAGAGGATTTGAAATTGTCCTTTGTATCAATCTTTGTAGCATTCTGTACTTATCTGAGATTCTCCATTGTTGGGAACATGTGTGGAATGTGTTGAAAACAGGAAACACCAAACATTAGCTTTCCTACTTGAAATCTTATAGCTAAAGACTTCCTTATGGGGACTACAATTAATACATTTCAATTACTCCTTCCCCAATTTTCTTTCATACTTTTGCATTATCACTTTTCATTGCTTAGCACATGAGAATTTTATTTTACATTTGAGTCTCTGCAATATGAATATCTCTTGCTATCATTGGCATTTTAGCAATGTCTCATAGTTTAATTTACAAAGTTTGATGTGTCTTACAATTGATAGCACCTTAGATTCTTTGAAAAAGATTATTTGGATTTCTAATACTTCCATTACAGCACTTTAAAGAATCAAACATAAATTAGTGTTACCACAGGAAATGTAGAAAGAAGAACTAACTCTAGTTTTGCTAATTATGTGGGTAACAGTGGGCAACAGCAAGAATCACTGGTCTAGTATTTTAGTGAGGGATTATTTGGTTGCCAGAAAAAAAATTAATTCAAGAATGAAGGAAGTAAGTACTTGGTCAATGAGAGGGTAGGGTAAGAGGCATGGTGTGTATGAGTTTTTTTCTTTTTTTTAAATTTGTTCTTCTGGAATGATGAAAATGTTCTAAAAACAGATCTTGCCAATGAATACACAATGATGTGATGACATTGTGAGTCATTTATTGTACACTATGTATAGAATGCTTGTATTTTAAGAACGTTGTGTTTATATGTTGTTTTATCAATAAAAGTATTAAAAATGAAAAAAATTAAAAATATGAAAAATCAATGGATTGTATGCATGTGATTATACTTCTGAGTATTATCTTCAACTGAGCTATTTGTCTGTCTTATTTAACAACACACTGTCTCAATTGTACCTGTAAATAATTAGTATTAAAATAAATTAGTGTAAGCATGCAAAAAAATCAACTATTATGACTCCTGTATATTTTATTCTTTCTTAGATTTTTTCTTTTCAAGATTGTTTTAGCAATTCAAGGGTTTTTCATTTACATAGACATTTTAGATTTAAATTATCAATTTGTACAATATGACCTGTATTTTTTCTTTGGGATGGTGTTGGATATGTCCTATCAAAATTATACCTTAACTGTATTGATTCTTTCAGCAAGTGAATATGGTATATCTCTCCATTTGTGTAAATATAATTTAAGTTCTCTCAGAAATGTTTAGTAATTTTTAATGTACACCTCATGTTAAATTTATTCATATATGTTATGTTTTGCTGATATTATAAATGATATTTTCATTTTCATTTCTCAAATTTTTCTGCTTGTACATAGAAATACAACTGATGTGCGTACACTATATATCTTTTCATCATAAGTCTGATTATTAGTTCCTGTAGTTTTCTTTTTTGCTTTATTTCTTAAGATTTTTCTATATAAGTAGTCATTCATGTGAAACTTAAAATAGTTTTAATTCTGCCTAAAAAAGAGAATGAAGGAAGTGACCATAAGTGATCAAAGCATCATGTGGAAACCAAGGGCAGAATGCAGAATCCATTGTAATGAATTACTAATACACATGTAACTAAGAAATCAGGATTTAAATGATGATTTTAATTACTGAATGATTACATAAATGTTCCTTTTGCATTTTGGGATTTTGGAATGGATGGGGAGAGTACCTGGAAGCCCTGAACTGTAATTAAGCTGTATGGACAACAGGAAGGATTATAAAAGTCCTTATCTTTTACTTGGTGCCTGTGTGGCTCTGAGTGGTAAAGCCCTTTATCTGGTTATCTCCTTATAGGCATTAGCTAGCCTCAGTACCTTACATTGGCAAATCATATCTACTAGGCTTTACCATTAAAAGACAGATAGCTCTGCCTTCTAATTTAACCTATACTAACAATGTTTTCTTTTCAACTCCTCTAGGCTCTGCCACTGAAGGATAGATAGCTTCTTTCAATTTGTATCAACTTTAACAATGTTTTCTTTTCTGCTTTGAACTTACTATTAACAATATTTTCTTGTATGTTTTGAATTTACTATCTGAAATGACTTCATCTCCCCTTACTAGAACTCTTAAGAACCTCAAATCCCCTTTGTTTGAGGACACAGATTTTGGGACATTAGGCTGTCTGCTGTCCTACATATGCAACAATAAACTCTTTCTCTCTTTGAAACCTTGGTGTCTCAGGAACTGATTATTGAGCATATTGGGTAGAAGAATCCATGGCCTTTGTCTGGTGACAATTTGGTGACTCTTCCAGGATGAATGCCCAAATCTCTGGAGCCCCAGCAGAGCAGGTGAGCCAGGTAACTGAGCCTTTGGTGGCTACAGGACTGAATTTAGTCTAGAGGCTCAGCCACCAGGGTTTCCCTGTTTTGCCAGCACTCCAGAGACTTTTGGCGCCTTAAGAAAGCTTCAAAGTGAGAAACCATTTCCAATTCCAGGTAAGGACATCTGACTGGGTGAGTGGATCATCAGAATAAAAGTGGATTGGGGAGTAAATAGGTTGAACTCCCCTTGATCTAAGCCAGAGTAATGCTTCCAGAAGCTCTGATCTTCTAAACCTTCTGATTTGGGGTACTATACTATACAGGTTTTGCTGACTGGGTGAGTGGATTATCAGGGTAAAAGTGGATCAGGGAGTAAATAGGAGGTTTGAGTCCCCTTGACCTAGTGTGAAGAGTCACACTTCCAGAATGATCCCCTTTGTGCTGACCCCTACACCTGCTGATTTTGAGTACTGTAATGTACAGGATTCAGAGCCCTGACCTAATGCAACAATTAACTGGTATTTAATGACGTTAAATAGGCCTGTTTAAGTGTTAGCAAGCATATTACCTATGTATTTGCTAATTGCTAAATTGGTTTAATAAGTGTTTTGTGTCTGTTCAATTGTTAACTGATGTAATTGGTGTGTGTTTTGTTCAGGGTTTGAGTAGAATCTGTTGATTATACCCCTAAAAATGATTAAATCCCACAATTAATTGCTATTTAGTAAAGTTAAGTAAGTATGTTTAAATGGTAGCCAGTGTGTTACCTGGGTACAGTAAAAGTTGATGGTTGTTTAATTGTTAATTGATGTGTTAAATGTTTTATGTCTGTTAGCTGGTATGTTCAGTCTAGTTATTAATTGGTATGTTCCTTCATTTGTATTTGTCAAATGTTCATAAGTGGTTACCGAATATGGATGTTCTTTTAAAAAGAAACCTTTAAGCTATATTGAAAATTAAAGAGATTTTGAGTCTATAAAATGTTTTATTCTGTAACATAATTCTCAGGTCTCAGAAAAAAAGCTTTGCATATAAAGGGGCTTTTTGACTCAGGGACCCCTTGGCTTCAATTGCCAGAACCAGATGTAGCAGCAAGATGAATGACTACCAGCTATGCCAGCACAGCACACACAAAAAGCAAATGAAGCAAGACCAGATTTGATAAACAGGCATGCAGTCAAGGCCTATCCCTGCTTGATAACCACCCTTCCTGGTGCAACACAACTCTCAGAAAGAGTGCTGGAGCCATTTTCTTTCCTTTCACTAGCAGGTTTCACTGGTTCTAAACTGCCTTCTTCCACCTGCTTTCTCCCTTCAATAAATTTGTTAAACTTTGACTCTCTGTCCTGTGGGAATTCCTTAATTATTCAGACCCAACATAACAGTGCTGAAACCCAAAAACAGAGTTTTGACCGAGGCTTGAGTCTCCCAACCCCCCTCCCCCAGGGCAATGGGACAGCCTTTCAGTCAATTCTATTCAGAAGTCCCACTGAGTCTTGAGTTTTTACATCCCATTGGATGACAGAACAGCTTTCCAGTTGACTCCATTCCCCAAATTGCATGGTTTTTCAAGTTCCCATGCATTCAATGGCTTGAGTCCATCAGCTCGGACTCTCCTGACATGATGCTTGTTCACAACCATAGTTCTCAAACATCGACAACTAATTCAGTCCTAGGTAAGTGATGCCTTTCTGCCCATATTCTCCCCTCTAGGAGTTTTGTCTGGTATTCTTGGGACACCTCAGCCTGCCCCAGCATGGTGCCCCAATGCACTTTAACATAGCATCCTGGCTTTACTATCTTAAATGACCTCATCTCCCCTTGCTGAAATCTTTAAGAACCTCGAATCGTGTTTGTTTGGGGAGACAGATTTTGGGTTGTTAGGCTGTCTGCTCTCCTGCTACATGTGTAGTAACAAACTATTTCTCTCTTTGAAACGTCAGTGTCTCAGGAATTGGTTATTGAGCATGTTGGGTGAAGATTTCATGGCCTTTGTCCTGTAATACTGTGAATTGGACTGCATAGTATATCCTGATGGGTATGCAGAATTCAGCACACCAGTAAAACCTGGAGATAATCTTCTTATGTAGGAATAAAATCACAGGTTTTATCAATTATCAGTAGAATGATTTAATTCCCTTGACCATGGCAGTCTTGCTTTGCAGAGTTGTCATCCCTGTGTGGAGAATCCTTAGTTCTATTGCCTTTGATACTCTTAACGAATGCAGTGTCTGTCCAAACATTGTCTCCTGTGTGAGGATAAATTGTAAGGGCCCTGTCACTTCCTCCATTTTGATAGCAATTCACTGTACATAGCACATACATGTCAGGATAGAAGCTAAAGGTCAAAGAAGATAAAAACTCTCCTCCCCTCCTTACTCCAACTCCTACAAGAATCTACTGAACCCTGTTGTAGCCAAATCTCATGGGGCTCTGTTAAACTTTATAAGCTGTCCTTTTGTTATGCCCCTTCTCTTTTCTCTCTTACTTATATGAGCTATTGACAACCAACAAAGGAGATAAATAAACTAGCTTCAGTTTTTCTACAAAACAGGAGAGCATTAGATGTACTCACCTGTGTAATCATAACTGAGGCCTGTTGTTTCTATGTTAATAAAACTGGGCAGGTCAAAGAAAATCTTAAAATTTTAAAAGAAAGCATAGAAATAATTTTAAAAGACTGGGATGCCAATTATGGGAACAAATCATGGCTATCTTCATTTCTCTCCTATTTCACTTCACCACTAAAATATTTTTTGTTCCTTATAATACCATTACTAATCTTGTTTTTAGTTCTTTTCTTTGACCTTTGTCTCTTACAGCGCCTCTCCCAGTTCATACACTGAGTTGCCCAGTCAATAACTAAAGAATATGTGAATGATGTCTCCCAATACAAAAAGGAGAAGCAACTTTTTTCTCCTGTCCAATGGCACCTCCACTTGCCCCCCCAATTTTTCCCCTTAGGATGCCCCATTTAAGCTAGAAGCAGTTACAGAAAATGGACCATCACCCCATTTACCCTATTTCCAAAAAGACCAGAAAGTTAAGCCTGGGGGGCAGGACCCATTTCTCCATGGTAGGATGTAGCCTACCCCTGGAAAATATTTCAAAGAGCCTCTCTACCCCCAAACCATGCCAGATAGGTGTCTCCTTCACCATCAATCAGCTGCCCTCTTGCCATAACCTCCTATTACTCAGCCTCCACTCTCTTGCAAATGCATTCTTGTGTAAATTCCCCTTACTCACTACATACCCTCTGGCATTTACAACCCTGCATGCCTAAGGCACCATTTAAATTTTAAATTTACCAGTGGAAAGCTATCAACTCCTAACCTAGCCCATTGTTTATGAAAACTAGCCAATAGAGACCCACCTAGTCATTGCCCCCCAATTCCCTACACCTAATCTTTAAAGAGCATATACCTCACCATCTTGGGGCAGCCATTTCTCACTCTTGAAATGCTGCTCTGTTTCTCCCTAAAATAAAGCCTTGGCCCAAATTCCTCTGTACCACCTCATTCTTGGTGAGTTTGTCTTTCACTAACATACCATAAAATGTATATAATACAGTGACTTTCATACATTTACAGAGCTGTGCAACATCATGCAGAAAAGTTTTTTTTTTAACTTTTTCAGATCTCTAGAATGTTAGGGAAATACAGCTTAATATATTTAACTCTGTGGAGAAGAACAATAGTTAGTCTTGTAAATATATCATGTCCCTTTTATAAATTATTATTTATTTTTCAAAGGTAAACTTCCATTCAAAGGAATATAGCAATTTTTAAACTTAGCAATGATTATGCTAAAGTCTTATCTGTAGAGGATATGAGTTAGCATGTTGTGACTGCTTTCTTAATATATTCTTGTGCCCTGATGTGATTGTTTGAAGGGATTTACATGCCCTAGAAAAGCCATGTTTTAATCCAAATCAGTCTTGTTCAGACAACAGTTTCTTCTAATCCTTATTCAGTACTATTGGTTGGAAAATTTATTAGATTACCTCCATGGAGACATGACTCGGTCAATTTTGGGTATTAAACTTGATTAGATAGCTCCATCCATTCTAAGTCAGTCTTGATTAGTTTACTGGAATTGCATAAAAGAGGAGACATTTTGGAGAGTGTCCCTTTTGAGAATGAGGGGAGAATCACAGAACCACAACAGAAGGATGAGAGAACCACAGAGTCACCAGCCAGTCACATTTGGAGATGAAGAAGGAAATGCCTCCTGGGGAGCCTCATGAAGTTAGAGACCCAGAGAAGAAGCTAATAGATGCCATGCTCACCATGATCCTTTCCACTTGAGAGAGAAACCCTGAACTCCATTGGCCTTCTTTAATCAAGGTATATTTCCCTAGATGCCTTAGATTAGACATTTCTATAGAATTGCTTTAATTAGGACATTTTCATGGTTTTAGAACTGTAAACTTGTAATTTATTAAATACCCATTTTAAAGAGCCATTCAATTTCTGGTGTATTGCGTTCTGGCAGCTAGAAAACTAGAACACCTGGGCTCTATTAATATGACTAGCAACCATCTTTGAAGATTACTCTTTTACAAAGTGAGTGTCATCCCAACTCTGAAAAATCAAGACTTCCAAAGGATGGATATCAAATTTCTCAGGATAAAGAAACTTAGAACAGTGATGAAGGAAGCCCATAGAAGTGATTTTCTTGTGCTGCACAATTTCAGGCTCTACTTAAACAATTCCCAAATATTTTCAGTATATTCCAATTTGAAGAGTACTTTTGGTGAATGATTTGTTGAAAGGAAGGTAGGTAATATATTTGGAAGTGAATGTATGCTCCACTCTTGGTGAAAAGTATGAACAACAAGATTGCCCTCTCAAAGAAAGTGGTAAAAAAAATTTCATGTTTTCCCAAGTGAGTGGGCCTTTCTGAAGAACAAATGGAAGATAGTAAGGCCTTTTAACCCTTAGCTGTAGAGATACTAAAGAATGTGCAAATCCTTTGGGGAAACCCTTTAAGGTAGAAATAAAGATGGTTTATTCATGATTTTTTCCACACTAAAGAATTTCTCAATTCTGTGTAGCACAACAACTGAAGACAAAGAACTGAACCCTGCAATAATGGAGATAATAATTAAAATAAGTAAAATTCAGAATTCTGATTCTGAAAATGCCTCTGTGATATATCTTTTCAAACTCTGAAACTTAGAATTCTAATAATTTGGAGGAGTCATAGAGGCCAGAGGATGAGAAGGTGCAGTGGAGAAGAGATTTTGTTTTAAGGAAGGGTATTAGAAAGTAATATGGATAGCTATTGTTCAAGTCTGTTTATGAGATATGACATTTTACCTTATTCTCATATTATTATAACAGAAATGTATTTTTAGTCAAAACTCGTGTTTTTACCTGAGGAAATGTGTGTATCGTACATACCTCAGGAAAAATGAATGGGAAAATTATAGTTAACCATTTTATGGTTTATGCCATTTAAGACTAGAGTCTGGATTTCCTTATGTTCAACAAAAATTTTAACACTTTCTTGATGTGCCAATATAACCATTGATCTTGATGTCTCAGTGTCTTAGTATATTGAGCTTTAATTAGCTTATGTAGAGAGGCCAAAAACTGATCTAAATAACCATTGATGTTTCATTTTATTTTACATGCAAGGATGTAAGAAATCCATTGGATGTAAAAGATCTTTAAATCTACTTGCCATTAATCTTTATTCCTTTCAACCATTGTATTTTACACTCCACCAAAAACCACCATCATCTTCCATGACAACTATAACACATATATAATTCTTTCCAATTTCTGAATTCTGCACGTTTTCTTCTCTGTATATTTGTTTTATTTTTGCTTTCAAGAATGTGTCCTCTAATTTCCATTCCTTCTATCTCTGCCTTGAAATAAATTATAATTTAATGTAGAATGCAATAAGTGCTAAATGGTACTTCAAGAATATCCTTCTGGAATAGAGGAGGATGACTAATGAAATTTAAAAAGATGGAGGAATTATTATTTTTGCTGAGGAGATTATAAAAACTAGGTCTTGGTTTTTTAAGGATTCAATTACTGATGAATGAACACTATATACAAAGGTAGGGGTGAACAGGATGAGTCACAAATACTAGAAAGCCTTCATGAGTTAGTGAATGTGTTAGAAATTTAGTATTTGGGATCTTATTTAATGACTTGAAGATCTTTCAATTTAGGTATTAACTAATTGATAGATACAAAACTGTGGACCCTGACTAATAAGCTTGATTTAACTTATGTCAGAATTGGAATTTGAGAGCCTTTATTACCAAAAATTCATGCTTTTTTCTCCTGTGGTGGTTTGGTGTAGTATGTACCCCCAAAAGTCATGCACTTACTCTTAATACATTCCTGCTTGTATGAACCCATTTTAAGAAGGACTTTTAATGAGGTTACTTCAGTTAAAGTTTGAAACACCTCACTCAGGATGGGTCCTAATCCTATTACTGGGTTCCTTTATAAGAGAATGCAATTCAACACAGAGCTAATAAAACTACAGTAGGAGCAGCCAAAGGATGAACATGAATGAAACCTGAAAGAGTGGGGAAAAACTAGGAGACACCACCATATGCCTTGCCATGTGAAAAACTAAGGACCAAACTCATAAACAAACAGCCCCAGAATGCCCAGAATGTCTTTGGGATAAAGCATTGCCTTGTTGATGTCTTGATTTGGACTTTTTTCTAACTTCAAAACCATGAGCCATTAAATTCCCATTGTTGAAGCCATCCCTTTGCATGGTATTAGCTAGAGCAGCCAAAGAAATCAGAACATTTCCTAATACAAAGATGTTTACAAAGATGATATAAATTTAAGATTATACATCCAAAATGATGAATAATATGTTCAAGCTGAACTTAACATGGGTAGGTATCTAAGATTGAAAAGGGGAGATATGTTGAACTATAACCAAGAACCCAAGCTAGGTTAATATTTTAAAATTAATGTCTATTTCTATAAGTCATGAGACATAAGAGTTTACAGACTGAACACATACAGGGTCTCTATTTTAAAAAGACTACATTTGGCAAAGTGAAAAATGGTTTGCAGTAGAAAAACACTAGGAATTGCTAGTTAAGTTCTCTGCAACAATCTATGCAAGAGGAAATTGGGCCCTAGACTAGGAGAGGGTGGTATAAATATAAAAGGGAAGAGTGTGAGACATTGATATAGGGGATTAATTTGGACATTTATTGAATGTGGGTCTTTTGGGAAAGAGATGAACCAATGACATGGCAAGAAAATATTTTAAGTCTATAGTACTAGGCAAGATGAGTTGATTTTATCAAGGAGGTTATTATCAACAAATACAGATTTTGGAGCCTAAGTTTAAAAGAACTCTAGGAAACCTGGAGTCAAATTCCAAATGTAATAAAAGGCTTATTAATTGCCAATAAGAAATGTACTTCAATTGTAATAAGAGAGAATGGGCTTTGATCAAGATGACTTGACTAAAAGTATAAATAAAAATGAATTTGTGGTGTCTCATTTTTGGAAACAAACAAATCCAATACTATACTTGATGTTATATTATCTTAGGATAAAAGGTTTATACAGATAATAATTTGTATGCTACATGATGCATATTTTACATTAACACTAATTTTGGCAAGCCTAAGTTTGGACAATATTTGTTTGAGATTCTCTATGTAAACAATTCAACATTGTTTGAATGGGGTAGTGAGGTGGAGTGAAGGGCCAAGTTGGTAAAAGATGCATTTGAAATGCTTTGACAGGGAAAAAAATTGAAAATTTTCTCTTGAAATTTATTTTCTTGCTTTTATTCTTGCTTTTTATCCTGATATTTCTTGTTTACACAAACGTTACTCCATTTGTGTAAACAGTAATTTAGCTGCACCATTGAAACCTCAGCTCCTTCTATCCTCAGGGTATTCATTATATTAAATTGCAATTTATTAAGCACAGCAAATGCTTCATTGTCTGTCTCTAGATTTCATAAGAAACTATTCTGGTAATAGATAATTGTAGAAACTAATAATTGAATCTAACTGAAGTTACTAGATAAAGAACACACCTAAAAAGGCACATTAAAAGGGCTGTTAGCAATTAATTTTGTTGCTCATCTATGTACATCAATAAATGTTGGTATATAGTTATTTTGTGTCATTGTTTTGTAAATGAAAGAATATGTTAATTCTGTAAATAATTTTCTAATATATTCTATTTGCACTAGAATAATTCTTAGTTTGGATATTATATGATATTGTTATAAGGATTATATTTAAAAATTAGTGATCAACACACAGTGGCAAGGTAGTTTCCTCTCCTATTTGGGAGAAGTATCAGTAAAAAAAACACTAAAAAATTTAACAGTTTAAATAATATTTTCCCAAACATCTTGAAATAGAGATTTTATGACCATAGGAGAAAAATGTCAGACTCATTCCTTTTAAAGTATTTATGGTAAAGGATTGACTAAGAATTGTTAAGAAAGTCCCTGGAATATATGAGATATTTCTATACATACAATTGCAAGTTTAAATTTGGAGTTGCTACCTAATTATTCATTGTTTTTAATGTAATATCTGCTAAAGCAATCTGAAAACAAAATATGCTAATGATGCTTTTTAGCAAATTATTTTTCTGAACATTTATTTTGGCTCCAATGACAACTAAAGACTATGGATAGTGTATTAGTTTGCTAATGCTGTTGGAATGCAATATACCACAAATGGAATGGATTTGAAAAGGGAATTTATTGTTACAAGTTTACAATTCTAAGGCCATATACATGTTCAAGCTAAGGCATCCAGAGAAAGATACCTTGACTCAAGAAAGGCCAAATTGGGAATGCACATGACTGACATATGCTGGTCTTTGTCCCTTGTTACATTGCTTCCAGCTTCTGATGACAGTGATTCTCTCTCTAATCATCAGTGGGCCTTCACTTAGCTCCTCTGGGATACAACTTTAAGTTCCAGTTTGCTTGTCATCTCATGGAAATAGAAGTCTCATGGTGACATCTGCAGCTCTAAATACCTGTGATGAGGCATCTGCTCTCTCTGTCAGCATTCCAAGCACCTTCATATTTCTGTGCCTCTGTTGGCTCTGTAGCAACTGTGTTTTCAGCAAAATATCTCCCCTTTTAAAGGACTCCAGTAAACTAATCAAGACCCACCTGAAATGAGCAGAGTCACATCTCTATCTAATTAAAAGCTGCACGCAAAATTGGATGTGTACATCTCCATGGAACTAATCAAATCAAAAGTCACACCCAAAATTGAGTGGGTCAATCTACATGGAAACAATCTAACCAAAAGTTTCTGTCCTTCAATGTTGAATCAGTATTAAAGGGCATGGCTTTTCTGGTGCACACAAGTTTCAAAACCAGCACATATAGTAATTTCTTATGTGACTTATTTTTCATGATCTTCTTCCAAAAAGGCCACATTGGTATAAAAGAAATGTTTTTAATCCCATCCCTTTGGTTTTGCATTAACTGTGGACTCACATTAAATATCACTCTTCTCTTTTACTACTATTATCCTGAAAGTTGGAATAGAGAATTGATCATTAATTTCTATAATTAAGAGTCATGAAGAAAAATTCAGTATAGCTCATTGCACTGATTGATATAACATGTAATTGGAGATATTTAGCCTAATAGGGTAACAGAAGTATACATAAATACTGACACAATTATTCATTGCTTCAAAGTTCTTCACTCAGTTATGGCTAGCAGGTGGTCACTTTCAGTACATCAATGCTTACTTATAACACATGCTTCTTCTCATAAAAAGACACTCAAAGACAGAAAGTTCATGATCTTCCTCATTCTGTCTTTCTGAAGGAATTCCATTTACATTGCATGTGGGTTCCTCTCCATGAGTATGTGTTGGCAGATGTGAGAGTTAGGTTCAGGTGTCAACTTGGCAAGGTGATGGTGCCCAGTTGTTCTGTTGTTGTTGATTTACATCGTCAGCATTTGAATTCCATCTACAGCTGATTACAACTGCAATTGGCTAAGGGGAGTGCTTTCCACAATGAGTGATGCTTTAATTTGATCAACTGGAAGCCTAAAAGTAGAAATCAGATGTGAAAGAAGCAGCTCAGCACAGCTCAGCTCATCTCAGAGCTCAGAGTATGCACAGACCCAGACATTTAGAGAGGCAGAAAAGAAATGTCCCAGGGGAAGCCATTTGAAACTGGGAGCCAGGAAAGGAGGCCAGCAGACTGGCCATGTGCATTCTCAAATGACAAGGAAACATAGATAAAAACCAGCTGCAATTCCTGTGAGGAACTGTAAGTTTGTAACTAAATAACTCCCCTTTAAAAAACCTAATCTATTTCTTGTGTATTGCGTTCTGGAAACATTAGTAATCTAAAATAGCAGATTGACATAATCATCTAGTAGTATACACTTTCTAAAGTGTTGTTAGAGATAGCTAATGGATTTTTTATTGGCATGGGTAGGCTCTGGGAATCAACTTAGGGTCCCTGGCATGGCAGGCCAGAAGTCTTTCACTGAGCCACGATTGCCCACACTTTTTTATAATTTTTAATGGAACATTTTAAATAAACATTTTACTTTGGAATAATTTTTAATTTATAGAAAATTTACAAATTTTGTAAAGTTCCTCTATACCATTTACCCTGCTTTGGTTTTCTTTAATCTTTTCGTTTTACATTTCCATGACACTTTGGTCAAAACTAAGAAACCAACATCTGCTTTTACCAGGTTTTGCTTTAATGTCCTTGTTTTTTCTGTTTCAGGCCATCTATCATATCATATTGCATTTGGTAGTCATATCTTAGTCTCCTCAGTCTCTTAGTCTCATTGGTTCTCATAACTTTGACAATTTCAAGTAGTATCAATCAGGTATTGCATAGAATTTCCATATATTAGGGTTTGGCTGATGTTTTCTAATGATTAGACTGGTGTTAATGGTTTTTAGAAGGAACACCACAGTGGCAAAGTGCTCTTCTTATCACATCCTAGCAGGGGTATGTGATATCAACACAGCATTACTGATAATGGTAACTTTAGTCACTTGGTTAAAGTACTGTTTTCCAGTTTTTGTGACTATAAAGTTAGAATTTTTCTCCTTCCATAATCTAGTCTTTGGAAAACAGTCCCTAAGTCTAGCCTACACTAACATTACTCAAGGGGATGGAGGAGAGTGGATATTGAAGCCCACTTCCTAAAGGGAGGAGTAATTACATACTATCTCTAATATAGTATCACAGCATTCATTCTAGCTCTCCTTTCTTGCATATCTGCAATTTATCTTACCAATAGTGAGAAATATGGGTCTCATTACAACCATGCATTAGCTTTTTGCCCACCCTAGTATACATGTAAATCAGTTTCAGAATTGTTCATTGTACCCCATAAGAAACAAATTTACCAGATAGAGTAGGGTGCTCATGTACAGTTACTTTTATCTTTAGGCCTATGTTTTCTTCAGCACAAATACCATTTTCCAAAGTTACTTAGGTCAGTACATTTTTTATCAATACAGTTATTTTGTACATTTATAACACAGTTAAATTCATTTATTACAGCCTGCTTTTCATCCCTAGATTCTTCCACATTCTCATAGATTTGTTTGTTCACCTACATTACAGTTATTTTTCATGATGTATAATAACATGAGTTTTTAAAAATGCAAAGAATCACGTATGGACTAGCTCAGCACAAATCAGAACAATTCCTTCATCCCCAAATTTTCCCTGTGCATCTACTTTGTAATCAACCACTCTTCCCTACCACACTCTCTGGCAACCACTGATCTATTTTCCATCCCCATAGTTTTGCCTTTCCTAAAAGTAGAAATCAGATGAGAAAGAAGCAGCTCAGCACAGCTCAGCTCATCTCAGAGCTCAGAGTATGCACAGACCCAGACATTTAGAGAGGCAGAAAAGAAATGTTCCAGGGGAAGCCATTTGAAACTGGGAGCCAGGAAAGGAGGCCAGCAGACTGGCCATGTGCATTCTCAAATGACAAGGAAACATAGATAAAAACCAGCTGCAATTCCTGTGAGGAACTGTAAGTTTGTAACTAAATAACTCCCCTTTAAAAAACCTAATCTATTTCTTGTGTATTGCATTCCGGAAACATTAGTAATCTAAAATAGCAGATTGATGTAGAATGTATTTTGAATGCAATCATATAATAATCAGTCTCTGAAGTGTGGTTTACTGTGTAAAATGTATTTAAGATTCACCCATGTCTTGTGCACTTCAGTAGCTTGTTCCTGTCTATTGCTGAATAGATTCCATTCTATAGATATACCTGAGTTTCTGTAACCTTCTCCTATCACAGGAGACTGGATTGCTTCTAGTTCTTAATGATTAAAAATAAATCTACCATGAACATTTGTACAGATTTTTGCGTGGAAATATTTTCAATTAACTTGTGTAAATACCTAATTGCATGACTCCTGGGTCATATGGTAAGTCTATGTTAATCTTTAAAAAGAAAAGCTAAAGTGACAATAACATTTTGAAAGTCTATGTTACATTTTGTTACTCTATGTTACATTTTGTAAGTCTATGTTCATCCTTATAAGGAACTGCTAAAGTGGCAATGACTTTTTGTATTTCCACAAATAATGAAAATTCCTCTAGCTCAGCATCCTTGTTAGCACTTGTTAGTTTTTTGGGGTTTTAGCCAATAAAACATTTTGTGGGAATTAGTCTTCTCTCTTGCTATGAAGTAGGGAAAACTCTGAACACCAGACAAGAAACACCAAAACCTCTGAGAAGGGAACAGTTTTTAATGCTGCAGCACACTCAGAGGACTTCTGTCCAAAGTCTGAGCCCTGAATATCCTTTTTTCCTATATTATATAGACCAGCAAGCAGGGCATAAGTTACCATGGGAAGGGACAGGGATGGTGCTAAGCATAACTTGCAGGGTGGGAGTTATCATGGAAATAGACAGGGGCAGTGCTATGAGTTCTGGCTCTTAGCAGATTTCTTTTATCTAGAAAGTAGACATTTTGTCTTGCTATGCAGATGGGCCTGGATATGCCTGGACACAAGTAGACAAATGCAGCAGAAATTTTGTTTCACTGCCTCTTTCTGAAAGCATGTTTTTGTGCATTCTTGAGAGCACACAAATTCATAAAGTCATTTTAGTAAGGAAATACAGCAATAATACTGGGGCCACTCTTATGAGCTACCTCATTCCCCCTTTTGATGATATTATTCATCACATTTTATTCTATATACATAGCGTCATTTTCACTTGTGGGGACTAATCCATATTTATGAGGGGTGCAGGCCTCTGAGGTAAGTAGGTGGGAGGCAATTTTCTGTCTACTAAGGCTTCCATAGTTTGAGTTACACCTTTTAGTAAGCAAGGGAGAAGGCAGGGGAGAATATGATATAAATGAAGCAGCACTAAAACACTTCCAATCAGAGTTTTGAATCCTCCAAAGGTTGAGAACAACCCCCTGAACAGGTTCTTGGGGTCCCAGCTGTTCCCGTTCTGAACTGGGACATGGGCTAGGGTTCTTACACAATTGGCAATTTTCTCTATTACCTTTACTTTGTCATCTAACTGCAGGAAGCAGTTGTAAAGCTTTAATTTTCCACATACTCCTTCTTTTGCTAGCATGTAGTCAAGAGCCAACCAGTTTTGATAGATGGCTTTCTAAATTTGATTTGCTGCTGTGCCAACAGATTTAAAGCACAGGTGGTTTCATTTGTGATTAGTTATACTACTGCCTGGAGCCAAATGATGTGGGACACACTATTCCTATGACCTATTTTCTGCTCATATTGCTGGACCATAATACTGGATGATGCACTCAGGGGGCCACTCATTGTCTTTAAAGTTCCCTATTTGTATGCTTTTTTTGGACCCAGTTATTTTCTGATTCATAGACTGGGTATCCCAGTAGTCTCCTTGCTTTAAGGGGATCAGGAAGAAAGAAGGGCATATAGTTCCTAACACACAAGGTCCTGTCGACCCTGCAGGTAATTCAGAATAAGCTGCCCTGGCACAGATCCAGTAAAACCCTTCAGGGGCTTTCCACATGCCTGGGGCTGAAATTGTGTCTGTCCAGAAACATTTTAGGGAGGGGAAAGAGACTAATGGTGACAGGTCAGGAGCTATGTAATTTTCATCTAATCACCACTATAAGGTGGCATTTTACTCTAATTATAATACTGTTGCCCCAGACAGATGAGGTTCGCAACTTGGACCAGGAAGTTGTTTCTCCATCTAGCTATGCAGTTTTTTCTGATAATGTAAGTTATCATGTCCCATCTGCAAGATCTGGGCTGGGAGGCACTTACATTTACTTTTTCTGTTGGCATTAGTTCTCTCACTTCCTATGGCCATTGGTCCCCTATATTTATTCCTCCACAGACATAACAGGAGGAAACATTTAAAGAGGAGGCTACCTGTCCTGCAAGTTGAAAGAACAAATTTTGAGTGCTTATGGGAATGGCTGAGGGTTTTTCTCGTGTTTCCTTATAGAAGGAATGGAATAACAGGAATTTTTCTGAATTGTAAGAGTTTATGGTTCTTTTTATATAATGGGTGTGGAGCCAATGATGGCTTTAGGGGCCCACTTTACTCTGAAGAGAACCTGGACTTCTCTTGCCCACTGGACATCATGATATTTAAAATGGTAAAATTAGCAAGATTGCAGCGCCCTGTCCTGCAACTAAGGGTGCTTGGTGTTACTTGCAGGAAGGTACCTCAGGGGTTTTTTCATTTGGAATATTACACAGCAACTGGTGGTCCTTAAAGCTTCCTGTAGGAGGGTATCTCATGGACTTCCTATTCATTGTAACATGCAGCATGTAGCAGGGTCTACAGCAGGACAGACGTGAGAAGTATTAAAGAGTAGAGACACTGCTTGCTGTTTTTTTGGAGCAATGCCTCTGCTTACTACTATTTCTTTTCTGCTTTCTTGGGATTTTAATTCTACCACAGTTTCTTGTTTGGGCTTGTTAGGGTCGTGGCAAATATAGTAATGGTCTTCAAGGGTCGCAAATCAAGTATGTGTTTAGATTGTAGGTGCAGAAGTCCTTGGGGATACCTTAGCAGGGTGGCAGTGACAGTGCCTCTGATCTGGGTAGTGTGGATGCACTCATGGCAGGAGTCTGTGATGGTGATCCTGAAGGAACGAAAGGAAAGAGCAAGAAACATTAGGGACAAAAAACAGCATTCTACAGTCAATATAGGAAAGGAGGAGTTACCTAGTATGGATGATGCCACCAAATTAAAGTAAAATTAGCTTTTGGGAAATAATGAAAATGGATTTCTTCTTCAAGTGCTAAAATTGCTAGAAGTATCACAAACATGAACACAAGGATAAAGAATGCTAAACTACATGAATGATAAGCTATATCACTCATTTCATGAAAGACTAAGTTAGCAAACAACTACTTAAGCAGCTCCTCAAGCTACAAGCATATGTAGATCAGTTAGTCCTGGAGTGACTGAAGCAAGACTTGGGAGTCAGAAGATTTCCTCAGGCTTCTGCCATGCATAGACCAGCCAGCTCCGGAGTGGCTGGGGCAGGGAAGGTGGGTTCTTTATGCAGGGTCAGACACTACAGGTTTTCTGTGTTAGTCTGGAACTTTCAAGACAGGGTTGAGCCATTTCCAGGTTTCAACCGGGAGTGGTGGATCCAAGGGACAAACTCAGCAACCTTGACAGCTGTAGGGGTTGAAAGGAGGACCATATACTGCCCTAACTATGTGGGTTTTAATGCCTGATTTTTCCAATCTTTTGCCCAGACTAAAGATCCTGGGGTAAAAGAGTGCACCGGGAGTGTTAATTGTGGTGGGGATCTTTCATTTACCCAGGTGTGCAGTTGAGACAGGGCACAGCTTAAGACTTGGAGTTGCTTTCTTAAGGTCAATTCTCCAAATTGTGTAATATTTCCTTGGAGTTCTTTTATCAATGGTGGAGGGCATCTGAACAAAACTTCAAAAAGGGAAAATCTGGTTTGTTTTGTGTAACTGCATCTTATTCTTAACAAGGCTATAAGGAAAACATCAGTCCGTTATAGATTGTTTTCCTGACAGAGTTTCTTCAGATGTGATTTCAGAGTATGGTTCATTCACTCCAATTTTCCTGAACTCTATGGCCTATATCCTGTTTGGAGATTCCACTTTGTGTGACAACACTAACATTGTTAGTCGAGGATTTTGCTGAGATTTTGTATAATTTGGGTCACAAGTTCCAGTCCATTGTCAGAGCCCAGGGGGCTTGGCAGACCATACTGTGGAATGATTTCTTTTCACAAGAACCAAACTACATCCTATAGTTTTACTGAGTGAGTTGGAATGGCTTCCACCCATCCTCAGAATGTGCAGACTCCCAGTAGTAAGAATTGGTATCCCCTTGCCTGGGGAAGCTCTGTGAAGTCTACCTGGATGTTGTCAAATGGCATTCATCCCATGACTTGAATTCCTGGCTAGGGGGGTGGGTTTGGCCCTTGTCGGGTGTTGTTTCAAGCACAAGTAACACATTTAGTACAAACTGCTTGGGTAAGGTGATGCAGCTGAGGAATGTAAAAGTACTGTTGAAGAAACTGCTCCAGGGCTGTTTTACCATAATGACTATTTTCATGAACTTGTGAAACCACCACCGGGCTGAGTACTTCTGGGATTGCTAATCAACCATACTTGAATTTCCACCATACATTCAATAGCACTCTCCTAACCAGATAAATTCAGCCCCAGAATATTTGGGCTGTAGGCCTCTTATAGGTTCCAGTAGAAGTGCTGCTAATAAGGAGGAGTGGGTTCCCCTAAAGGGTGCTGCCTTGGCTTCTTTATCAGCCACATGGTTCCCTTGGGCTTCCATTGTGTTCCCTGACTGATGTCCAGGTCAGTGGATAATGGTAACCTTTGTGTGGTCCCATACTGCTTTCAGGAGGGTCATGCTTTATTTTCTTTCCCCCAGCATTGATTAGTCCTCTTTCTTTGAATAGGGCCATGTGCAGCTGAACAGTGTTGAAGGTATACCGTGAGTCATTGTAGATGATGATAGAATTTGATCCTAACAGCAAGGCTCTGATGACTGCTATGAGTTTGGCTTCTTGAGCTGAGGTGACTACCAGGAGGGGCCAAGATTCTACATTCAAGTCCATGGTCACTACTGCATATTCTGTTTTATGCATTCCATTGTGGACAAAACTGGTGCTGTCCATGTAGTATTCTACATCAGGGTGTGAGAATGGCTGGGTCCTTTAGGTCCGGTCTTCTGGAGAACAGTTCTTCCAAGGTTTCTGTACATTTATGCTCAGGCAGGCCTTCTTCTGTTGGTAAGAGAGTAGCTGAGTTTAGGCTACATACAGCCTCCAATTGCATGTTAGTGTTGTCACATAAGAGGGCCTGATATTTCAGCAGCTGGGAGGTAGAAAGCCAGTGATATCCCTTTTGTTGGAGAACTGCCTTGATTTGGTGTGGAATGCAAAGTGTCAATTGTTGGCCAAAGGTTAACTCTTTAGTGTTGTGGGTTAGGATGACAGCAGTGGCTATGGCCCACAGAGAGGGAGGCCGTCCTTTGCCTACTGAATCTAACTGCTTTAACAAATAAGCTACTGGGTCATTCCAAGAACCTAGTTTTTGGATGAGGACCCCCGTGGCTGTTCCCTGTTGTTCATGAACCTTCATGGTGAAAGGTCTGTCAGAGAAACCCAAGGCTGGGGCTTGGGTGAGTTCTTATTTTACAGTTTCAAAGGCTTTTTGTCGTTTGGGTCCCCAGGAAAGGGATGAGCTTTTAGGTCCTCCTGTAGCCTCATACAAGTGACTGCAGAAAAGTTAGAGATCCATATGCAACAGAATCCTGTGGCCCCTAGGAACTCACAGGCTTGTTGCCAAGAAGTGGGTGTAGGTCTGACAAATGGCTTGTTTCCTTTCAACTCCCAGGTGCCAGGTGCCTTGGGTGATGTGAAATCTCAAGAATTTTATTTGATTTTTGGAAATTTGGACCTTTTTTCTAGAGCCCTTATAGCATTTTTGAGTCAAGTGGGCCAGGAGTGCCTTTGTACCTTCTAGAGAGTCTTGTGAGGTTGTGCTGGCTAAAAGTAGATGATCCACATATTGGAACAAAGCACTCTTATACTTTTTGTAATGAAATTCTTGCCAGTACTTCCCTAGGGTTAGGCTAAATATAGTGGGGGAATTCTTGAACCCTTGAGGCAGGTGTATCCGGGTGAATTGTTTTCTTCCAGTGTGTGGATGTTCCCATTCAAAGGCAAAAATGGATTGGCTGACCAGTGCCAGATGAGTGCAGAAGAAAGCCTCTTTCAGGTTAAGGCCAGAGAAAAATGATACTGTTGCTGGAATTAAGATTAAGAGGGCATATGGGTTTGGCAGTATGGGATGCAAGGTTACTGTCACTTTTTTGATGGCCCACAAATCTTGAACGTGGTGGTAATCATTAGTGCTGGGTTTTCATACTGCTAGGAGAGGAGTGTTCCACAGGTACTGACATTCCTGTAGTATACCATGAACAAGTAAGTGTGCTTGAATCCCATCTGGCTTCTCAAGGGACTGCATATTGTTTAAGATGCACTGGGGCAACTTCCAGATGAAATTCCATGAGGACCAGAGGGGTGTTCTTTGTCAGCCCTGGTGGATTATTTTCTGCCCAAACAGAAGGATCAACTCCTGGCACCTGTGGGTGGTTGGGCCTGTCTTGGTCTTCTTTGGCAAGAAAGATGTGCCACTCTTCCATCTGGGGGGCTGTCAGGGTCACCATATTTTTTCTCTTGGTCCTTTAGTGTCAGGATACATTTTCCTCCTGCATTGAAGCTTATTTGAGCCTGGAGATTTGTTAGGAGAGCTCAGGCCACTAGGGTACTGGGCAATCTTGGAGGTAAAGAAATTGATGAGAAACTTCATGGGATCCTAGTAGATATTTATGGGCTATTAAGAAGGAATGTTGAGCCAAGAGACCAGTGGTTCAAACAATGGGGCTTGCTTATTCATTTTTGGCCCAATTTGTTGCATGCCAACAAAATGTTCTGCAACTGTGTACACCATAAAGTTCATCTTTCAGCTTCCTACTGTCATCATGACCATGGGTTCCCTGGGCCAAGTGTGAAAGGCCTGGTCTGTCTCAGTATGAGTTGTCCTCAAGGCCTGCTAGACCTATGAAATCAATAGTTCTGAGTTCTCCATAACTAGTGGGGTCTTTGTCCCCTTTCTCCAATTGTTTTCTGTGTCATTCTACTTTCCAGTGTCCCTCTTCCTTACAGTTAACACACTGGTTTCTTCCAAGTGGAGCTGTTCTCCTGCATTCTCCAGATGGCCTCCAGTAAGTGGGCACTTTATCTCTTGGCCTTGGTTGCTTGAAGGTTCTCAGTTTTGAGAATGGGGGCTTCCTAGTGCCCTGGGTGAATGCCACAGCAAGCAGATCTGTCTTTTTCTTTAGTTGATGGTCTGCTTCTCTCTGTGCCTCCTGGTCTCATTTCATGTTGACTTTTGTAGCTACCTCAAGGAGCTGGGATATATTCATTCCAGAAAACCATTCTAATTTTCGCAGCTTTCTCTGGATGTCAGATTGGGCTTGCCTGACAAATGCAGGATTAACTGCTCTTTGGTTTTCTGGCACCTCAGGCTCAAAAGGCGTGTACAGCCTAAAGGCTTCAAATAGGTGCTCATGGAACTGGTTAGGGGCTTCATCTGATTTTTGCAGAACTTCAGTGGTTTTTTACATATTAATTGCTTCTATGGCCCCCCTTTTCATGCCTTTAATGAATGCATCTTGGTAGAGATTTAAACTGTTTCTGCCAGCTTTGGTGCTTGGGTCCCACCATGGATCAGAATCTGGGAAGGAGTTTTGAGCATATTGGGATGTGTTCATCATCCCTGCAGGAGTATTTCTTCCAGCAACTTCAGGGAGCTTGTGAAATCCATCTCTACTTCTCTGCATTGAAGAGGGTGATGAAGAGTTGATGGCAATCTTGCCATATTGGCTGATGGGTGTGTATAATTGACTGGAGTAAGTTGATCATAACTTGTGGCTTCTCAGTGTAGGAGGGAGCGTGGTTTATCCAATTTATGAGTTCAGTGGTTGAAAGAGGCTGGTAGAAAAACAGTGGTTGACCTCCCTGCAACTGGCTGCCTGTATCATAGTAAACTGAGCATCAGGTTTCTCATAGGGGAAGTGGTGGAGCGCCTGAGGTACTGCAAGTTTTTCCAACTTGGGATCAAAGGTTCCAGGTTTGTGGGATTTCTGGAGGAGGTTCAGGTGGACTGGGGTTGTTAAAGATAGGGAGCAATAGTGAAGAGCTGACTGGAGTTTCCGATGAGGTGGAGCCACCAGT
The DNA here is from genome assembly GCA_004026745.1 of Myrmecophaga tridactyla. Taxonomy (NCBI): domain Eukaryota; kingdom Metazoa; phylum Chordata; class Mammalia; order Pilosa; family Myrmecophagidae; genus Myrmecophaga; species Myrmecophaga tridactyla. The sequence continues at coordinate 86,654 of PVIY010004538.1, forward strand.
AGAGGGCATTGGGTGAGCTGACAGCACTTCTGGAACCATAGCTGGTGCTTGAGTCAGGGGTCAGGAAACCAGAGCTGAGTAAAAGTAAGGCAGGCATAAGGTGGGCAGCAGGAAAGACTGGAAGTTGTCCAGGGTTGAAGATTTAGGAAGGTGGGTAGTAAGGAGTCTATGTTGGCAGTGGGGAGGGCAGCCCCTCTGTCCCTTTATGTTAGAAGCCTGAGGGTGGGAAGAGGTTTTTCTTTGTCAGCAGAGGGGAGTTCTCTGGGGTCAAGAGTTTAGTGGCAGCTTGGGCTAATTTTTTTGTTGCAACTCCTCCAGGGAGTGGAATGCCCAGGTCAGCATGGGCTACCAGAACTTTTGCATGGCTTTCAATGCAACCTTTTAGCTATGGTGTGAATTCTGAACAAGTTGGAGCCAGGAATCAATAAATGGGAATTGATCAGGGTGGCCAGGCTGTCCTGTGATAACTTGCTAGATGGCTTGTATTAGTTGGGGGTTGAATGACCCATTAGATGGCCATCCAACTGCAAAAGTGGCCCAGTCAAATTGGCAAAATTTGCACAACTCTTGAGGCTTAAGCTTCACTGCATAGTCTCCAGTAAATCCTTTTTTGAAATTCTTAAGGAATCAGGTTAAGGGAGTTTTGCTCTCAGTATCAGCCATAGTGATACTTCCAGAGCACCAGACAACAAATAAAAAAGCAAGACAGCAACCACTTCATTCATCTTTGACTGCTTCCTTTGTGAGAATTTAGGGTCCGCTTGGCATGAGGTGGGTTAGGTATAACCCCCCACCAGGACTTTCTTTTTGAGAGGGCTGCATTATGAGCCACATGTGTACCCAGAGAAGTGCAGATCAGGACACAATTTGCTTCATAGGTAACACAGTGCCAAAGCCTCAGGACAGAGCCACATCTTCTTCACACACTTTCACACACCAACCACTTGCTAATATGATAAGTTTTGTTGCTTCCCAAAGCCAGAGTTTATCTAACTACCAGGGGTTTCTCCTTTGGCCTCTCCTCCGTCCAAAGGGTACTCAGCCTGGTTTAGGAGGTGATCAGTCTTCTCTTCTGCCTAAAAGGCAGGACCAGTCAGTCCCTATACCTGATTGAAAGGCCATTCTTACCACTCTGATTGGCATCACTCCAGTCCAGTTCTCAGGGCTCTTGAGGTCCCTCTCAAGTCTGGGAAAGCTGGTGTCCTCTTCCAACTAGATGATCCTAAATTAGAAGAGATTCTGGGGTACACCAGGGGGTGGTCAATATGGAACCATGGCTCAGGTCACCCCAGAGATGGGGAAGGGACACAAGGATGTCTCTCTCTTGGGGTGCAGAGTTTCCCAGCCAATGCACCAGAAATGAAGTAGGGAAAAACTCTGAACACCACATAAGAAAACACTGACACCTCTGAGAAGGGAACAAGCTTTATTTTTATTGCTGTGGCAGACTCAGGGGACTTCTGTCCAAAGTCTGAACCCTGAATATCCTTTGTTTCTAGATTATATAGGCTAGCAAGCAGGGCAGTAGTTACCAGGGGAATGGACAGGAACAGTACTTAGCAGAACTTGCAGGGCAGGAGTTATCATGGGAATGGACAGAGGTGGTGCTATAAACTCTGGCTCTAAGCTGATATCTTTTATCTGGAAAATAGGCATTTCATCTTGCTATGCAGAACATACTTCCTGGGCATGCCTGGAGATGACTAGGTGGACACAGAAAATATTATGTTTCTCTTTTAGAAAGTATGTTTTTGCACATTCTTGAGAGTACACAAATTCATAAAGTCATTTTAGTAAGGAAATACAGCAATAATACTGGGGCCACTCATGAACAATCACAGCTATATGAATAATTTCATAATATCCCAATTTTGACTCTTAGCCTATAGATCCTAAAATATTTACCATCTGGCTCTTTATAGAAAAAGTTTTCTAATCCTTGGTTTTATAGATTTTCTTAAGTCTTTTGGGTTACTTTCAGCAAATTGACCTCAAAAAAATTATAATGAAAATTTTTTCATGTGTAAAATATGATAGGAACAAATAATTCTTTCCAATTTTTCCTGTAAGAATTTTGGCTTGTATGGGTATTGGTTAGAGGATGTTGATTTTTCATTTTTTTTCTAGCTGCTAAAAGACACTAGAGACCAAAACTTTCAAATTTGTTGTAGAACTACTTGATAAAATGTACTTGGAAATTTACTGCTTTTTTGTATATATGTTATTTTTCACAAAAAATTTTAAAGATTAAAAATAAGAATTTTGGCTTGTTTGTGCAAGCATCACTTCATGTGCATCACTGACCTTTTCACCTGCTTTGAAAATCTTCTATTGTTAAGTAACTAATTTCACAAATATAAAAATCTGTGAATTTTTATAGCATTTTCTCCATACAGTTTATAAACTAACTTTCAGTAAAAGTTTTGAAACTTCATTGTGTTTTCTGATGGGTAAAGATGCTAACTCATTAAAATATTTATTCTGAATATTTTAAATGATTAGAAAGGCTTCAGTGATTTGACGTTCTTCAAAGAAGTTAATTTATATTTTGTTTCTTTCTTCACAAAGTTTTTAAGGAAACAAATATATTTCCTCAAAGATGCTTTTTGACTGATAATTGAGTGGTACCCACATTCTAATTCCTCCATTGTATTCAATTCTATATCAGTGTCACCCAGTTTATCTTCTCCAGGACAGTAGGAAAATCCCTCAATTGTTCATTCAGAGATTTGTCTGATTTTTCCTATCATTTTGCATTTATCCCCAAAATTCAAATCTCTTTTCTGTACAGTTTGCTCAATTTGTCATTCCTTATTTGAGCTTATTTGCAAGTTTTAGATTTTCCTGAAGATTAAAATTTTCATCTTAAGCACATTTTATTGCTATCACAAGTATTTTTATTCTTTTTTTTAAATTTATTTTTTATTTTTTATTATTTTTTTTTACATGGGCAGACACCGGGAATCAAACCTGGGTCCTCTGGCATGGCAGACAAGTATTCTTGCCTGCTGAGCCACCGTGGCCCGCCCTCTTTTGATTCTTTTGACATATTTCTAAGTCTGTTCTGGCATCAGTCATTTGGGATTACAAGGACTTGAACACAACTTCAGTGACTAAATCCCTATTCTAGAGCTAGCCATCATTTAAGTCATTATGAATATTAAGATATTCTTCCTTTCTAGCCTTTTATCTAAAGTGTATTTCAACTCAATTCACCTTAAATTTAGAACCCCTCATAGCTTTTTCTCAAGGTTGAACTCCATGAAAGATAGCCCTAGGTCTCCAAATTCTTTTTTAAGCAGGATAACTTTATTAAAATGATATTTATCTTCACTAGAGCAGAAACTCTTATGGTCAACTTGTTTCTCCTATTTTTTAAAAAAATAATCTATTATTAACTATTAAAAATCCAACTATAGTTGCACTTATCACCATCTCCCATGTTAAGCCTTAGAGATATGGAGCAAGTCTCACGATTCTTGGCAACACTTGCATGACCTCACACAGCTTTCCCAGGTTCTGTATGAAGTAAACCTCCCAGCAGTAGATGAGATCTCCACAACATCAGATCTGCCTCAGGTTGCCAGGACCCTCCTATTCTACAACAAACTTGGAGAGTGTTCTACTTGGAACCTAAGGCATTACCAGGCAACCAGAAGAGACCAGCAGTGGGGAGTTGGGGGGGGTGGGAGAAAAGATACCACTTTCTAACCAGTTTCATGTTAAAGCACAACTAAGAGTAATGTACAAGGTTTCTCTTGGCCAAAGGAGACTGGCATCAGGGATTCTGTCTATCCTAGGCCACTCTCAGTATTCTGAAATTCTAACAATGACCATGGTCTTTTCATACATGTGCAATTCAGGGATCACAATTTGAGAAGCCTAGCAGTTAAGAACGCACCTTCCCACACAAGTAGCCAATGTTCTCTTAACTTAAATATATTTTTCTAATGCTGAGTAGGCCTATTCTTCAAAAACTTCAAATAAATATCTCTTTCTTCAGCAAGCAATCCCTAATATGGTTTTGGTCACTTTACAAGTATAAGATTATCATCAGCCTATCAATTTGAATTTCAAATATAATAACTCATGAAGAATCAGGAGAATTTAAAGTCTTCAAAGTTCAAGGATGTAACGTTCTGCCATAAATCATTCCCCAACACCATACCTTGTTGATGTTCATCAATATGGCCCCACTCTCAAGCAGTATACAAAATCTTTATGTTTCTTAGAAGGATAAAGGAATGTAATAGTCTAACTAACCAAAATTTCATTAACAATGACATATCATTACAAGAATTACCATCTCTTGGTTTTGTCTGCCCAGTAAATATTCACTTTTAATTATTACATATATTTTTTCTCCAAAATATTTGGAGAGGAATCCTAAATATTTAATGAGATCATTAAATGGTTGTGAACATTCTTTCAATTCATCATTTAATATATTGTACCTGGTTGACTCTTACATTTCTTCTTTGTTAAAGAAATAAAGTACATTTCATAAATAGTTGCTACTTTTCAGTGATTCTTCTTTACAGTGGGCTCTTAATCTTTCCTAAGAAAGATGTACATTCCCTTTCTGATATAGTTACTGTGACAAGACATACTAACCAACCATTTAAATATGCCTCTTTCTCTTTTGAAGTATTTACCTCATTCAAATTTTCCCCATCACTTGTATTTTTTGCATACTATATGGTGGGGTCACATTTCATTCCTTTTCCATGTAAGTAGCCAACTATTGCAGCATAATTTGTTGAATTTTGTTTGCTTGTTTGTTGGCTGGTTTCTTCTTTTGGGAAGTGCATGGGCTAGGAATTGAACCTGGGTCTCTCACATGGCAGATGATAATTCTACCACTGAACTGTCCTCACATCCCCTCCCCACTTTTGCTTATCTCCTGTCATGGCCAATTATTTCTTTCGTGCTTCCTAATAAACTTTGGCAAAAATGAAAGCACAGCAGAGTCACCTTTGCTTATCTCTTTTGGGGTCTCTTAATTGCTTAAATTCAATAAGCTCAACTCTTGAAAATGATACCATGAGTAGCTAGTTAGTTGAATTTCAGTACACATGTTAGTTTGGCCCTGAGACAGTAAGACTGATCAAGGCGTTACAACTCTTGATAGTAGTGGTAATATAAATAATCATTTGCTGGTTATTACACTAAACTAGATGATTTTCTATGACTCAGAAAGCATCTAGGATAATCAATCAGTACTTTGCTTAAAAAATGTTTTAAAAGGTATGATTGAAGAAGAAAGTCAATGGTCAAATAATAAATCATGGAAATTCATTCATTTAAATGTCACTGTCATTTGAGAGATGATATAAAAGTCATAAGGGACATGTTTTAATTTTCCCAGAATGGAACATAATAAATTATGAGAAACCTGAACCCAAATTCTATAGTTACTTCCTCTGATACAGATACATTTTTTCCTTATTCAGTTGCCTGAATTCCTTAATACATAAACTAAAAGAAAGTGGCAGCTATGAGATTTATTTATCTATTGCATGTCCCACCTTTCATCACTCTTCTATAGGTTAGAAAAAGTTTATGAAGTGGTGCACAAAGAGAATAAGAGATGCAAGTAGGAAAATATTAGGAACTCTATGATTTGATTTTATTCTTATTGGAAGGGAAGGAAATAAAGGCAACATCAAAAGTCATTTTTTTTTGCTGTGGGATAAAATATCCTCTCTCTATTTTGAAATGAGGCATTATAGAGGAAAAGCAGTGGACATGAGTCTTTTTACCCTATCCACCTATCACTGACCACTTTGTGTTGATTCTTGTCATATTAGCCTGTTTATACTCTTCCTCATGCTTAAGCCATACTTGAACAACTCGAACAATTCCTTTACTTCTGTTCTTCCTGTGGCTGTCCACATTCCCTGTATGTTTCCTTCCCCATCCATGTTCTACTCATGTGTGAACTGATTTGATTGTTGGCTTTCATCTCCCTGAATACACCAACAAAAGTGGCTATTTACACCATTTATTCTAATCTATTGCATCAACTTAGGAAAGCAGAGTTCGAAAGTATTCCTACAGCATAGAAAGCCCTGAGTCTACCTAAAAGATATGGTTGTAGCAGAAAGAACTCATTAAAGAATTCAGTATATCAGGGCATCAATCCCTTATTTTATAGCAAATGGGGCCCTTATGGAAACAAAAGTAGAATGTGACTTGCTTTTATTTACTGGGGCCTATGGAAAAGATAAAGTCCTAATTAATTTCCTTCAAGGAGTTGTCCTGGTTAGAAAAGTTTCACAGGAGAGCCTTCAGCCTGCGAGGTTTTTAAATGAATCTACAGACCAACCTCACTGAGAAAAATGCTTTCAGTTATGTTTTTAGGGAAGAGAATAGATTGTTCTGAGTTCCCTAAAATATCTTCCCCAATTCCCAATATGAATTATTGGTAGGGATAACTTCTCAGAGGTAAACTAATTTGGTGGTGGTAGTGCATGAAACACTAAAAAAGTAGAAACCATAAAGTGCTATCTATGTATCTTACTAATTTGTATTCTCTAATTGTGTCTGTCTGATATCTGTGAAATTGAAGTTTTGTTCTAGAAAATGGTTGAAAATAATCTTTGAAGACCATTCAAACTATTATTCAGAAGGTCACCCCAAAACTCAGAAAAATTTTCACTATGTAATATTTCACAGATTTCCTTTGCCCTCATGTGAAAATCATTTTTATATACATTAAAAAGTGAAATTAGCTGTGATTGCTAGTCTATGTCTGCAAATTGACTTGTTGATATATAAAAAATATATTGTTAGCATATAAATTAGTGAATACTTTAAAATTATGTTGCTTCTAGATAATATATTTAATTAGTACCAAAGAAAATCTTGGCATGTAAAGTATATCAATATAAAATGGTTATTGTTAAGATTTAGTAATTTTTATAAAAGGCCAGATATTTTCTTTTATCTTTAACAGAAGTCCTACAGAATGATCTTTTTGCCTTAGCAATCTTCATTGTTGTGAGAGATCAATAAAAAGTATGTAAACATTTTCCACAGTTCCTAGAAAATAATTGTGCATACATATTAGCTAGTAATATCATTAGAATGAATTTTAATTTGAAATGATATTTTAATAAGTAATTCTGCTTTATTGTATATTTTTATATTGAAATATTACAATATGGAAATTAATGTTAAACACCTATGTTCCACCACTTATTACCTTCAACTATTACTTTTTATCATATTTGTTTCCAGCATTTTTCATCACATAAGATGTCACAGATGAACTCCATATCTTGTTTAACTACCACTCTTTGATCTAACACCCAACCCAGAGACAATTATCTTGACCTTGGTATGTATTATTCTAACCAGCTAAAATATATATAAAATATTACATAAATATTAAATATTTATATTTAACTAGCAATGATATCAAATATAGTAACAATAAATATTCATAGATATAAATGTTTCTATATTATTGGGGAGGAATTTAAGCAATGAGATTGAAATCTGAGGTGCTAGCAGAATTCACTGTTATCAAAATCTTGGATGTATCTTACAAGCTGGGCAATAGCAGATTATACTAAATTCCATAATTCTTCATGCTTTGTCACTAGACTTGTCAGAGAAGGTTTAGCCTCGCCCAATTTATTGGGTGTCAGCATGTTTTAATATTTTTATGTGTAATATTACGAACTTGTTGTTGGAGAAACATTATGGCACAAGAAATAATTTTAATTCAGCAAAGCATTTCTAAAGCAGCAGTCTCTATGCCCTCCTCCCACCTCACAACATGCTTGAGAGATTAAACACACAGAAAGTACATAATTTTCTGAGTACTTCGTAGAAGAAATATGGACTCTGAGTTTTAGTAATTTTCAGAGTCCTCATTCACTCTCAAAGATGTAAAACAATGCCCAAACATCTTAATTGTAAATTTATCATAGAGCAGAAAAAATAAGTCAAGTTCTGAGAGATCAGAAGGGACAAATGATATTAATTGACTGCTATAGGCTTTTTGAAAATAGGATGTTCTGTTTGAGAGGAATCTGAATTGGAGTAGATGATAAGCTATTAAAGCATCCTGATCAGAGTTTCAGTTGGAGGTGAGTTCTGGAAATTGGTGTTTACTTCTAGATACAGTTCCCTTCTTTCCCATTCCTTTTACTTTCATAATCTGTTAAAAAAAAAAAACCCTGCATGCCCCAAGGTTGAGAACACAGACTAATGAAATAAAATATGATGACTGCTGAGTTTGCAATAAGATAGAGCAGAATATCATCTGCCTTCTAAGGCACTGCCTGGTCACTTATAAGCTGTCAAATTCACTTATGGACTAGATCTTATAATATCAGGTTTGATAGGATTAATTATTTATTTAAATTGATCATTAGAGTGATCTTAGTTTCCATCAAAATGCTAATGGCCTGTAGGGAGATCTCTACTGGGTTATATATGTGGTGAATATATATGGGTTACATATATGGGTGAAAAAAATGAAATATTTTAATCTCCCTATATACAAAAAGAAAAGATGAAGAATATTGTGTTTTCTTCCCTTTTTATTGCATTCAGATTTTGAAAGTGCATTTTGTATACCCTACAAAATGAAAAGAAGGCTCAAAATAGTAACTTTTCATAACCAGGACTCATAGGAGCTCTCCTGAAAAAAAGTTGCACATCTCAAATCTCATAATTATTTAATATCTTTTCACTGAAACTTATAGATAAATGTTTTAGTGGTCAATCATGTACTCTTCAAAGATGCATATTCCTACCAAGAGGAAAAGAAAGGCCATAGAGAATAAAAAATGAACAATGTCAGATCTTTAGAAAGCTGCACTCTGGTCGGTTTCTCTGAGTATCCCAACCTAGAACTGATTCTCTTTGTAATTACCCTCACATTTTAACCCTTGACTTTCCTTGGAAACACAAATATTTTCTTGCTTTCAGCACCAGATTTCCAACTTTGCATATCAATTCTTTTTTTCATGAAGCTACCTTTTCATTACCAGATATATGTTTTACCACAGGCACCTTCCCTTCAATATTGTGTAATCTATCTGGCTTAGATGAGACCATGATCTATCTAGGTTTGCCATCTGGTATTATTTTTCCCTGGCACTAGGAAGAGTGAAGTGTATCCTTCTGACTGTTGAGACATTTGAAAAATGTGCTGCAGTCAGCAAGACACTGCACTAATTGGCTTCATAAACTTATGTATTTAACAATGATTTCACAAGGTTATCCTAGACCCAGATGCAATCCTACAGTGTTGGTAAAATGGCCCTTAAGGCTTTTGTCTTCATAGTCCTTATTATGCATGTACCACTTATTCTTATCCTTATTTCATATAGGCACATTGTCTGTAGTGACTTGATCTTTCATCAAACCAGCCACTGGGAAAAAGAAAATCTGCAATATTTTTATTTCCCATCGTATGCCTCTCCTATGCTACGAAATGATAGATATTTAGATAGATAAAAAGATAGATAGATATAGATAGATAAGATAGATAGATGAAGATGGCAGATTATAGATAGGATAGGTAGATGTAGGTAAATGGATATAAATTAATAGATAAATAGAATTAAGAGATATACTTAATAGATCATAAATGTAGACATTGTTTCAGCAATCCAACCCTACTGCCCAAACTAGTTGTTTCTTATTCTCATCTATACAATTTTCAACCCCAGTGGCAAGATCCTCATAAATATATTGAAAACAAGGATGTGAATTTAGTTATGAAGACAAAGCTGGGGGGAATAAGTGTGTATTTGGAGAGCCATTTTTTTGTTCCATGCACTATATATATATGCTGCCAGAGAGGCCCTTAAAGAAGGTCCTAATGAAATTTTTATCCATTAAGAAAGAGTAGAGTATTTCTGAGTTGATTTCCCCTCATACCCATCTTTACTGACTCTAAATCACCCATCAATTAAAAAATGACCTTAGTTCAGGAGATTACAATGACCTACACTTACCTTTAGATTTTTCTAATTTGACTATGCTCTTAAGCCAAATTCTTTAAATTTATGTGAATTATAGAAATAAAACAGAAGATATAGAAATTATATTATATGATAATAAAATCTTTAGATTTGTAGGAAATCATAACCTCAACTGGAACCATTATCCTTATCATGCCTTTATTATTATCCCTCTTTTATGGTGGCACCCACTGTTTTTATTTAAAGATAGATTGTAGACTCTGATTCCTCTCAATGGAGATTTAACTCTTCTGCTGCTAACACTTTTAACTAGAATGAATAATAGAAAAACATCTCAGGATATACACTATCCAGAAAGCTCTTGATTTGCTTTTTGCAAGCCTATCAAAATAATTTTCAAGGGTAATTTTGTTTTATTTCAGGTGTAATATATTTTGCATTTTCACAGTGGGAAAATCCCTAAATTAAATAAGTTGGTCAATTACCTAATCTTTGAAACTCACTTTCTCTGACATCTGAATCTTGTATATCTTGAGATAGCTAAATATCTAAAGGTAATATCTCCATCAAACATTCTGCTTCTTGAGAAACTCAATCAGTGGCTACACTAGAAAGATAGAAATAAAGGGAAGTTCTCCTAATGGACAGAACTTCAGATAGTAATAAATATACAGATAAACAAATGTGTTAGCCACTCCAATTTATGCACAATGAATTCATGAAAAGGAAGCCACAACTGGAAAAATAAAAGCTATGTATGAGCCAAGAAAATGGTCTCCCACTCATCAGGGATGATGTAGTTACTGCTTTTTCTTAATGTCTAATCTTCTACCAACAATTACCAATTTTGGGTCGGTGATAAGACATCATTTCTCTGTGACTTCAACCAACTACTTTTTGGTAAGGTGACTACATTGTATTCCTTCCACCTTATCAGGGGTATGATGTCAGATTTTTTTTTTTTGATGAACAGATATTCAGGGTATTGATTAGCATTTTCGGCCTACAGGACATCAGCCAACAGTACTCTGTGGGCTTCTAGAATGTGTAATCATTAAGATGGGCTCCCACCTAATGTCACATCAAACCAAGGAGCCAACTCCATATTAAAAGAGGTTCAAAACTGGGAACATGGACTGGTTATCACTGATCCTATCACACAAAATATCCCCCAGAAGTTGTTGAACTTATAGAGTAAATTAACTGTCTCTTGAAGGAGAACTTAGTTGCTAGGCTAGAAGAAGAGTCTGAAATGATGGGTTCCCATCCTGCAGGATGCAGTATAAACCTTAATACCCATGTATGGTACTGTGTCCCTACTAGGTAGAATGTGATTCCAGGAACCAAGAGATGGTAACATGAGTGACCACACTTACCATCACTCCCAGTTACCCACTTGATAAATGTAAACTTCCTGTGCTTGTTTGAAATTATTATGCAACCAAAAAAAAGCCATGTTTTAATCCTGATTCACTCTCATGTGGCCAGATTTTTTTTATAGTGGGAAAATTTTGATTAGATTATTTTCTTGGAGACTGACTTGCTCAATTGTGGGTGTGAACTTTTGTTTAGTTTACTTACACAGAGATGTGATATACTCCAATTGTGGCTGAGGTCTTTTGATTGAATGGATATTTGACTTCACCCATTCAAGCTGGATCTTAATTAGTTTGTTAAAGTCCTCTTAAAGGGGACACATTTTGGAGAAAACAAAAATACAGATGTTTTGAGAATTGTTGCTACAGAGCTAACAAAGATGCAGACATTTGGAGATACTTGAAGTACCAAGTGAGAGAATATCTTCCTAGATATGGGCAGAGCCCAGTAGACATCACCATGTGCCTTCCTATGAGATGATAAGCAAACCAGAGTGTCCTGGAGGAGCTATATGAAAGCCCGCAGATGATTAGAGAGAAAAACACTGCCTTCAGAAGCTGGAAGCAATGGAATTGGGAACAAGAACCAGAAGATGCCAGCCAAATGACTTCCCAAACAGGCCTTTGTTAAGTCAAGGCATCTTTATTTGAAGGCATTAGTTTGGACATTTTTATGGCCTTAGAACTGTAAACTTGTAACTTAATAAATTCTCTATTGAAAGCCATTTCATATCTGGTATATTGCATTCTGGAAGCTTTAGTAAACCAAAAAATACTTCTTTTGTTATATTTCCTGTCTTTATTATTTAGGGATCATGTTTCCCAGAAAAGAAGTTCTTCTACCCAGGAACACAGCAAGAATGTCATTAAAACTCAAACTAGAAAAAAAGTAAGTAAATAAAACTCATATTGAAAGAAGGAAGGTTAAAATGCTGATATAGCAAGGTGTGGGATTTAGGGCAGCTATTAAATAGTTAATAACTGCTTGGAAAAACTGAATGGAGCACCTCAAGGAACAGATGCACATTGTACAGCAACCAGGAACGAGGTGAAGGTCCAAGATTGATAAATCACAGCAGACAACTGTACATAAATTCCTCTAAATTGTGGAGGCTGATGCCCACCCTCCATTGGCATAAAAGGCTGACTCAGAATCTCTCCCCAGCGAGAAACAGAAACTCACTCAATGAGGATCAAGGGAAGAGGCATTCAACTATGCTCCAATTATGGATTTGATTAATAAATTTGGACTGCTAGATATCAGCTATGAGCACAGATACATATATAATGCAAATAAGAAATAAACCCTTTATCAGCACTGCTTCCAGCAGGGAGAAGACAGGGCTGAGGAAAAAATAAAAAATCAGAGGCTACTGGAATTTGCTGAGCTAAGAATAATGGAAAGGGCTATGCCCCAAGAAAAGGGGCACATGGAGCCAGGTACCAACTCCAGTTCCTCATTGGTGAACCTAGGAGTCTGGGATCTGCTCCATGAGTAGATTTTTTTCTCTTTCCTATTATTATGCAGCCAGTTATTTAAAGCAATAGGAATTCTCCCTTTTCAGTCATAACCCAGGCAAGGTGGGTACTAGGGCTGAATAAAAGACAAAGTAATGAATTGGGTGCAGGAGATAGTTCCCTAAAAAGCATATCTTCCTCCAAGAAAGATGGGGCAGGGCACAATTCAAGTGGTGGCTATCACTCAGAGAATGTAAATCCCAGGGGCTACAAAAAGAGAATCCCAGAGCCATGTGCTGAGCAGGACAGGTAAAGAACAGAATTAAGAGGTTTCACCAAAAAGATATAGTACCCTGCTTTGCTTCATCTCTAGAGAACCTTGATACTGATTATACCCCCCTTTTTCTTTTTTTTTTACATGGGCAGGCACCAGGAATCGAACCTGGGTCCTCAGGCACAGCAGGCTAGCGTTCTTACCTGCTGAGCCACCGTGGCCTGCCCTGATTATACCCCTTTTGTGAGTCCTGGGCCTTTATTGGAAAACCTAACTGGGGTTGATCCTGTCTGTGGAGATCCTCAACTCAGAGCCATATCTCCAGGTAAAATTTGCTTCAGGAAACAAAAGTAGTGTTAAAAACATACAGAGAAGAGGGTGCATGTGTGGTTCAGTGGTAGAATGCTCACCTTTCAGGTGGGAGACCCAGGTTCAATTCCCAGACTATGCATCTTAAAAAATAAAAAAAAAACACATAGAGAAAAGAGAAAGACAGTGGTATTGTGAGGTGTGTAAATTAGATTATCCACCACAGTAGCTAGTAAATAGTCAGGAATGCTACAGAACATCAGTTACTGGACACACAGTATGCACCAGTCTAGACCAGATGGAATGGTTGAGATCACACACAGAGCTATAAGTTTCCCAAGACACTGAGGCTAGCAACCCTCAGCCATGGGCATAGATGGCTGGCTCCCCAAGGGGAAAGGAAACAGACTTTTCTAGTAGCAAAGGCTTAGCTCAACCAAGTTCCAATTGCAGAATTAATTAATAAATTGTGATTACTGAAAACAGATCCCCAGTATAGATAAACCTGGAATAAACACAAAGGAACTAGAAGTTTTTACTTTGGCAGAGAGGGTGCAGGTCTAAAGGGGGAAAAAACAGTTGTTCCTTCTTTAGACACAACAAAATGCTGGAAAAGGCTGGATCCCAAGAAAAGGGGGTACATAGAGACTGAAGAGAAGTAAAGCCATGTACCAACTCAAGCTCTTGACTGACAAAACTGAGCAGCAGGGGTCCAGCTCTAAAAAGGCTGTTTTGCATCTTTTTTAGTCCTTAAGTAGCTCATTGGATAGAATTTGAGGCACTCTCAGGCTCCAGCACTACCCCAAGCATGAGCAGAATTAAGCTTGTCTGAGAGTCAATGTAACTAGTCAGGTGAAATAGGTTAATTTCCTAAAAGATGTATCTTCCCAAAGAAAAGGGGGTGGAGCCCAGCTCAAGTGGAATCCTTCCTTCAAGGAATTCAGGCCCCAGGCAAACAAAGGCATTCTATTGCATCACCCCAGTCTCAACCATGCCCCTGACAGGGAGAATATACCGAAATTAAAGGCACCACATCACTTTAAGCTGGTGAGAAAATTCAGGTGGAAAAGTGCCATCTTCAGGGATGGATAGGAAAAACACAGAGTCTAGAGGCTTCATAGGAAAATCTGATAACCTCTTGGGTCTCATCATTAGGGAAAAATTATGCTGGCTGCTCTTCCTCCTCATAAGTGGGCCTGTCTGCTATAGGAAAATCTGACTGGGGTCTATAATATTGAAGAGACCTTCTTTAAAAAAAATAGGCTCCATATTAGCAGGACAAGAAACAGAGAAACAAGAACTAAAAAAATCTGATCAGATATACAGAACCTATGCTAGAAGTCTAGAATAAGTTGAACTGAAAGTCAAAGAACAGATAAAGAACAAATCCATGCAGCAAGAAAACCCTAGGTAAATGAGTGAAAACAACCTCCAGGATGAACTAATTAATGAAATCAAATACCTATATAACAACAAAATCTATTGAGTCATATTAGGGAAATCAAAGATATGGCCCAAAGAATCAAACCAACACTCAAGTGAGATATAGAAGTTGGAACTACTAATTCAGGATGTTCAAACAGACATGGAAAATCTCATGAAAAATCAAATCAACAAGCTAAGGGGGAACATAAAGAAGACATTAGGCAAACAAAAAGAAGAACTCAAAGGTTTGAATAAACAAATCACATAACTGTTGGGAATAAAAGGCACAAGAAAAGAGAGGAGAAAAATAAAAACCTAAAACAATAAATTTGAAGAGACAGAAGAAAGGATTAGTGAATTAGAGGATTGGACATCGGAAATCTGACACAAAAGAAAATATAGGTGTATTAGTTAGGGTTCTCTAGAGAAACAGAATCAACAGGGAACACTTGCAAATATAAAATTTATAAAAGTGTCTCACGTGACTGCAGGAACACAGAGTCCAAAATCCACAGGGCAGACTGCGAAGCTGACGACTCCGATGGAGGGTCTGGATGAACTCCACAGGAGAGGCTCACCAGCCGAAGCAGGAATGGGG
>PVIY010004539.1:0-102027 GCA_004026745.1 Myrmecophaga tridactyla
GGGGGGGGGGTACAAACCTCTAACTGCTACTTGTGTGCTGTGATAAGGGTTTTGGTAGCCCTATATATGAGCTGCTGGGGGAGGGAGGGGGAGGGATAATGTGCTTCACCGAGCAAAAGTCGTCTGGGGAAGGACATTCTGATCAAAGGAAGAAGCATGTGTGCACAGAAGGACAGAGGGACGGTGAGAAGCATGTTCAGAGAAGAGCCAAGTCTTCAGGGCAGCTACAGCGCGAAGGACACACGGATGTGGTTGTGACACTACTATTCACATGTGTGGGAAAGTCACGAAGAGGGCAGAATTTCACATGCTCAGGAGCAAGGGAAATACAACTTTATTCTTTTACTAGTCAACTTATTTTAAGCGCTCATTCTTAACTTCCCCAATCCAGGTTTCTTCTCTTTACCTCAGGGTTGTCTTAAGTGCCAGGGACTTATGCAGACATCTGTAGGGGATGGAAGATGGAGGGCATTTGGCTTTCAGTAATCAACTCTCCAAAACTGCCATCCAATGAACTGATCTTGGGTCATCAGCTCTTGACACCTGCCGCTAGGTCATTCTTGGAAGGCTACTGAGTTGCTGCCTGGGTCCCAGGAAACTGCCAGAAACTTCTCAGCACTGTGAGGTTGTCTAAGGCTTGACTTGCTTTAATCACATCCCACGTTCGCTTCTCTGAGCCCTAGCTGTCCACCTGGCACTCTATTTGGGCAGCAAGGCATGGAAACTTCTGGTCTCAGATCCTACGAAGGGTCTGTGTCCCTCCCACCCTAAGGAGATCAGAACAGCCCCTGCCACCCCTTTTCTCAAGGACTCCTAGCTTCCAAGCTCTCATTACCTACTTTCTTCCCAAACACGAATGGTTTTTGTAATCTTGATTGTGGAATGTGGAGACAGCCGTGATGGAGAATCTCTGCTCTTAATTATCATGTATTTTCCAAAAATTT
This sequence comes from Myrmecophaga tridactyla, assembly GCA_004026745.1. Lineage (NCBI taxonomy): Eukaryota > Metazoa > Chordata > Mammalia > Pilosa > Myrmecophagidae > Myrmecophaga > Myrmecophaga tridactyla. The sequence goes on from PVIY010004539.1 coordinate 945, forward strand.
TTGTTTTGGCCATGTGTTCTTTTCATTTTTTCCAAAGGCTAGGCTTTTGAAACTCGAAAGCCAATAAGAGATTCCTTTCTTCCCTACGTTCCATCTTGTAACCTCTTTTCTGAGATAAGGGATCCAGAAAGGTCTAGCTCGGGGTTCTCAACCTCAGCTGCACATTACAACCATCTCTGAGCATTTTAGAACAAATACAAATGCAGTAGGCCCTGCTTCTCGAGGGTTTTATTTAATCAGACTGGGTTGGCACCCAGGCATTGGTACAGCATTAAAAGCTCTCCAGGAGGTTCTAACATAAAATCAGGATGAAGTGCTATGACTATAGCTGAGTGAGGAAGAAAAGGTCCAAAGTATTAACGAAAATGCAGGAAAAACATCAGATGATATTGCAAAATATTATTCAAGCCTGCTAGGTCAGCAATACATTTGGAAGAGTTGAAGATGCCATATGATGGAGTTTTGGTTTTATCATGCTGCCAAAGTAAGGCAATGAAAGAAAAAACTAATGAATTGTGTTAGTCAGGGTTCTCTAGAGAAATAGAACCAACAGGAGAGATCTGTAGACAGGAGATTTATAAAGGTGTCTCACACAACCGTGGGAATGGGAGAGGCCAAAATCCACAGGGCAGGCTATGAAGCTGGTGACTCTGATGAAGGGTCTGGATGAACTCCACAGGAGAGGCTCACTGGTTGAAGAAGCAGTGAGAGTCTCTTTTCTTCCTTAAACGCCTTCAACTGATTGGATTATCTTGTTGTGAGAGGCACACCTTAGTTGATTGCAGATATGATCAGCCACAGATGCAATGAACTGATGACTTAATACACCAGCCTTCTAGTTTATCAACCAGCCATGAGATATCCTTGCAACAGCGGTCAGGCCAGTGATTGCCTGACCACACAACTGGGCCTCATCACTTGGCCAAGTTGACACCAGAACCTAACATCACACTAATATTTACTGAATACCTACTTAGTGCTAAGTACGATGCTTTAGACACTTATCTAACTTCAGCCTGAGATTTAGTCTGTAAGGTACGTCTTAATACCCTCTCTTTTGCAGATGGGGAAATGGAGCTCAGTGAAGTTATATAAAGTTCTCAAGATCACTGGGCAAGGACATAGGGCAGATCCCTGATTAGAATCCAGTCTGTCTGCTTCATGCTCCAAGCTGTTTTCACTAAATACTGTTACCTCCCAAAGTAACATGAAAACAGCATTATAATAGAATAAATCAGTGAATAGTTGCATCAACAAAATAGTTGAGGGGCAAAAAGATTAGCCCCGAGGGCGTGGGGTCGCTGATAGGCTGTGGAGACCTTCTGTTTTAGGCTGTTATCAGCCACGAGTGGTTATAGCTGCTTAGGTCTTTCAGCAGAGGTAATTTAGGAAGCCACTTAATACATTCACTTGTATTCTACAAAAATATAATTCTTTGCTAAATAGTCAGCTTTTATCATTAACTTCAGCATTTATCACAAAAGTAGGATGTAATGATACAGCCAGAGCGAAGGTAGAGAACAAAATTCCCAAGTATAAATAAAGTACTCTTTAGCTACTCTGAAGGGTGTATGTTGTTTGCTGTCCTTCCTTGGCAAGGAAGATATTTATCTTATTTTCATCTGTATGTTTCTTCAACCCCCTTTCATGATGGTTATCAGCATATTCAGATAAAATGTACTAATTATTTCCTTAACCATGACCATTATTTTCTTACTTACTACTTATCGTTGTTTGGAACACATGAATATCTGTGCTTCTTACCTCCATTTTTCCATCTTCACAACTTGCTGCTGAATGATTTACTTAGAGTTCTCCATCCGTTTTATAAATGGTTTCCTATAGGATGTACCCAAAAGTCAGAATATATTTAAATGTGGTTTTGCCTTCACTGGCTATTGTTATTATTATTTTTTGTATGCTGTATGGCGGGGGTTGCATTTCATTCTTTTTCCATGCGAATGTCTCCTTATTGCAGCACCATTTGCTGAATTTTTGTTTATCTGGTTTTTCGTTCATTTGTTTGCTTGCTTGTTTGTTTGTTTGGGAAGTGCACGGGCCGGGAATCGAACCCAGGTCTCCCGCATGGCAGGCGAGACTTCTACCACTGAACTGCCCTTGCACCTCCTTCACTGGTTATTGTATATTTATTTTTCATAGGAATCCAGGCCCCAGCAGAGCACCTGGCCTAGCTCAATAAATGTTGACTCTAATGTGGGCTTCATGGGTTAAAATAGTGGGAGATAAGCCAGGTACATTTAATCATCTATTGTTGAAATGCAAATGTCCTTGTTATGCGTCAGGTGTCCAGAGGTATAAGATTCTGATTTGAGAGGAATGCATAATGAATCCCCACTTCTTCTGATGTTTAAGTCCTTTATGCCAACCCCACCCCCCTCCCTGACATGATGGCGAGCTTTCCTTTGATGTCCTGCAATCTCCATATTTGTTTCATTTCCTCTTCCAGAACCACATACTTATTTATCTTCGCTGTGTATGTTTTGGGGATGTATCTACTTAGTGAAAGAACATTTTCAATAACCTCTCCTGCTTTTATTAGGTTTCTATTAGCCTGACTCTTTTATTACACTAGTTGCCCGGGGCCCCATCAAAAAGGAAGGAGGCTTCCATGTATAGGATCCAGGTAAGACAGGGGTGGAAGCAAAATTTAATGCTGGGGTTAGTGGGGCAGTGAGAAAGCTGGAGAAGTCATCCCTTGGTGGAGAAGCAGTGAGGGTGGGTGGTAGGAGGAGAGAGGGGGAATGTGTGTTTTTAAAAACGAGGAAGGAGGAGAGAGATGACCTAAGAGAGAAAAGATAAGTAAGGGGATTCATTTGAAGGAACCAGAGCTGAGAGCAATATGACCAGTGGCTTTTCAAGTCCCAGATGAGTTCACCTGGTTTGTTTAGATTTGGCTTTTATTGTAGCCCATTATTATTTTTGGCTTTTATCTCTTTAGAAGTCCTCTCTGTTGTTCTGCTATTCTGTTAGGATTCATTTGATGGCAGGAACGATGGTTTAAAAAACTGTACGACCTGAGAGGAGATTGTTTGGATAGTTTCATGGTTAGAGAGGAAGAGGCAAAGGGGACTTTGCTAACATTCTCATTAATTGGAGAGCTTATTTGGGGAAAAAATGAAATTTCAGAAACTGCTCAAATAAAAGGAACATTTTAAACAGAATGTGCAGAATGAGAGGAGGCCAGAAAGCAGGGAGGAGCCCTCAGGAAGAGACACTGTGCAATGCTGTGAAATAATTAGAGACCTGACGCTTATCTTGGGGAAGCTGCTGCCTTGAACCTGTCCATCTCTGACACTTGTTGGTGCTCTCCAGACTGATCTAGCATCGGTTTTGGGTGAGCCTTCTTCCTCCTCTTTTGTCCTGATACCTTTTCTATGTTGCTGGTCTTTTCTATTTTGAGGTCTGGGTCAATTGTAGTAAGCAATTGAGATGGTACACAGAAAAATAAGATGAAAGAAAATAATGGTATAATCATGACATGGAAACAGTTTCCTTCAGATTTTAGATCAACATGTACAAATCATGCTACCCCATTCTCCCAAATTCCATCTATTTGAAATTCTGGCCCAGCTCAAATGATCTTCTATGAAAAGTTTTCTATGCCCCCAGCATAGTATGATCCTTTCCTTCCTTTCACAGTGATAATATATTCAGCCTTGACTTATGATAAATTGTATCTTATGCCCTTGGGGACAGAATCTATGTCTTAACTCTTTTTCTTTGTAATCATAGCACCTGTCTCCTAAGACAGTAGCCAGGATAAAATGACGTAACAACATGGAAAGCACCTAGAACAATGCCTTTCGCTAGTGAATGCATGATAACTATTAGCTATTTCTATCATCATCTATTGTTGCTTACACATTCTTTCATCTATGTAGGTTTTGTCTCCAATCCCAGTTTATAAACTTCTTGTGGATAGTGACTGTCTCTCTCTCTTCTGTATTTCCTAGCATGATCCTAAGCATAGATTAGACTCTTAATAATTTTATGTTTCTTAATTGGTGGGTTAGGGTGATATACTGGAGCCCCAAGAGCTCGTGGTGCCTGCCAACATTTCCCCAAAACTTCCCAGGTTGTACAAATGTAAAACTCAATGATAATTCTGAATCCAGAAGAATCTCATACGTGGTCAGAAAGGCCAGGGACCTTTGGAACTTCCTGAGATAATAATAAGAAATATTTATGGCTATCAGCAAATCCATTTTCAACAAAGAGAATTAAAAAGAAACCCATGTGTTCTAGCTTCTAACCAGGCCTCTGCTTTCGGAGTGTTACATTCTAGCACAGCTGAAGAATTTAGGGAATTCTTGTTTTTGCTTTTCTCATGTATTTTGAGAGCAAGAACTGAGCTTGAGTTCTGTTTCATGCTATGTCCTGATTTAATCTTATCTAGGACAATGTTGCTTTCTAGTTGGTGTAGAAATTAGTCTGGGAGTACTTAGTGAAACAAATTTTCAGACTCTCTATTCCGGGAGGAGAAGGAATAGAGGACCTAGTAAGATTGTAGTATTGGAAAAATATCATCTCTTTTTCATATATTTTGGGGTGAGTGAGATCTCACACACACACGGCTAACTATTCTTTTCCTTCAGCCTGAAACCATCAAATATTTCCAGAGAAATTAAACACTTCACACCCTGATTCTTTTACACTCGACTCATCAGAATCTTCTTTTGTAAGAGCAAGTTGATAGCTAAGAAACCCCGGGAGCCTTTTCTACTTGAACTAGGGGGTCACGGTTTTGCCAGCACTCATTGCAAATCGAACTGAGAGCAGTTCAAGTTCAGCTTTAAATTTGGAGCCCACGACCTTGACTGAGTTCCAAGGCTGGTATGGCTGTTCTCCCTGCCAGCTCACGTAGAGGCCGCACGTGGGATAAGACGGGCCTCTCACTTGGCAGGCATGTGTTCTGGGGAAGGAAAGAACTGTCCGAGCAGTAAGGATGTGTCCATGGGACCAGGTAGGGGCAGCAGTCAGCCCAGGCAGTGGTGCTCTGGGAAAGCTGAGAAGTGGAGTTCCAGGGTAGTGCTTGCACGCACCAACCTGGGAAAGGAGTAAAAATCATCAGGTGTTGTGGACAAGGTGAATGGGTTTTGTGAACTGAACTTCTAATGACTTCTCCATGCTGAATACTCATGGTAAGTGTTCATTGATTCTTTTAACAGGTGCCCACTGAGTAGGCATTATGAACAATCACTGTACGACACTGGAAATACAGAGGTCAGCAGGGAAGACTTGCCCCTTCCCTTGTGGAACTTTATTCCATCAGGATATTAGAAGTCAATATTTTAATTAAGTATTTTAATTTTACTTTATGGTAAGAGGGCTTGTTCTATACTTCAAGTGTTCCCAGAGGGATTGATAAAGAGGCAACTTGTCAGTTTTCCATGAAGTGAATTAACTTGGGAAATTCATGCAAAAACTGCACCGAGTCAGGTGTTAGTGTGATTAAGACCATCCTGTTTTTTAGATGTTTGTGTTTCTCTGCTTTTATGATCACAAGCTATGTATGTCATGTTTGGGATGTATACTGTATTCAGAAAGCCTGAACTCTCTCAAATCAGTGATTAGAAAAGTCATTTCAGATATATGAACACATCTTTCTTTCTCTATTTTGATTTTGACTTTCAAACCACCCACTGCCCCTAGTCTTGAGTTAACTTCTTCATTAGATACTGTTTTAGTTTTCTGGTGACTAAAACAAATACAATGCATTGAGTAAACTTAATGGGAATTTATTGGCACAGCTTTAGGCTAAGAGAACTCCCAAATCAAGGTGCCATAAGACGATGCTTTCTCTTGGAAGACTGTCACACTCTGGGGCTGGCTGCCAGCGATCTTTGGCCCTTGGCTTTCCTGTCACATGGGAGTGCATGTGGCAGCCTCTCCTGGTGCCTCTGGATTCTGGTGACTTCCAGCTCCTCCTTGTGGTTTTCTTTATATGTGTCTGAATTTCATTCTGTATGTAAGGGATTCCAGTAACAGGATTAAGATCTGTTCTGCTTCAGTAGGGCCAGACTTTAACTCAAGTAACTTCATGAAAAGGTTGTGCTTACAATGGGAACATGTTTCTCTGATGCACCACAGATTCTTAGTTCAATTGGTTTCTCAGCACCATCTTCCTACCACTTTTTTGCATTCTCAAAGTGGGAAACTCATAATCTCAGGGCACAAAATACATCAGGGAAAGTAGAATCTGGATTCTGGTTCCTGCTCAGCCATACTTTCTCCACAGTCCAGGATGAGTCAGTCAATTTATTGAATCAAAAAGTGAAGCTTTGGGGCTTCAATTTCTGCTCTCGGCTCCGGAGGACACAATGAGATGGGCCCAGATGGAAAAGCGCTGTGAAGATTAAAACACGCTGTGCTCACAGTAGTTCCCAGTAATCTAGTGAGCATCCACTGTGCTTGGAGCACACAGCATTGGGTTAGACTCTGAGGGGTAGGGACACAAATTATGTAGAAGACTTGGTTCCTACCTTCAAGATACTGGCATTCAGTTCAAGCTGTTGAGATAAGGAATTAAACGTGAAATAGGCTTCATGTATCTTTGGGACCAGTCAACTGTGGCAGCCTCCCTTCCTAACCAGGGAAGAGCGTATTCTTGTTTATTGGCAAAGCTGTCACGATTTAATTGGTATCAGATTCTGACTTCCACAAGTAACATTCTTCACTGTTAAAAATCTGAAGTATTTCGAGTTATTAGGCAAGTTTTTATCATTAATTCTCAAATGTTTCTAGGAAGATGGACTAACGCTTGTGACAGATGATGGAAAGTATAACGAGATGTCAAGAAATCCAAAATGATAGATGTGAAATCTTAACATCCCACCAGTGGATCGCCAGTGTGAATTTGCCTTATATTTGGGACAATCTGGGAACTATGGGGGCTATATTTTTAATATGGACCTAAATGTTAAAATATAGTATGGTCTTGAAACAGAATAAAATCCTTTCTTGTTTAAAAAAAAAAAAAGTGAAATAGGGAGTGTTACTATGATTTCTTACTGCGGTGACCGTTCTGCATTTTTTAGGGGAAGGAGTTGAAAGGAGCATTAAAGCTTGTTTTTTTCTTCTTCTACCTCTGTCTTAAGCCCAATATATAGACAGCTAGAAAATGTAATTATATTTAATATGCAATTGTGATTTATTAGACTATGGGGATGAAAGCAAGGTAGCGAATCTGGCCACATACACAAGGAGAAAGAAGTCTGACACCTGCTTTTCTGCTACAGCGGAGAGAGGCTCAGGGACACTGGCCATGTGCTGTCTCTCTCCACGGGGCCCTTTTGCCTGGAATGATGGCTTCTAGACCCCCATTGGAAAAAGATGAGTTCAGAAGAGCCTTTCTTCCTGAGAGGCATTATGTTCCCAAAATGGATCAAAATCTCATTTCTTCTCTCCATCTTTAGCTAAAAGGTTCACTTGGGTTATTTGTAAATTTAACAACAACTGAGGTTCAAAGTCCTGTTACTCCACAGGCCTTGACTCCTTGTCCATTCTGGCCCCTTATTAATACTCTTCAGAGCCTGGGGCTGCGGCAATAAAAAGGAGCAAAGAGATATTGTCTGCATCTCGACAAGGTCCTTGGCATTCCACCCGTGGTGCCAGGCTTCCCCTCCTCCAGCCCTCTGTCTCCGGTCAAGTGGGGGCTGAAGACTGGGTCCACGCTGAGGTCAAAGCGGGGAAGGGACAGGGCACAGTGCTCCTCTGGTCCCCTTTCCTTCAGTGTAAAAAACATGCCGCATCCCTCCTTAAAAAGCATTTGCAGCCTAGTAAGGGCATTAATAACTAGAAAAACTCTGACTGAAAAAGTCAAAATTGATGGAAATTCTAGGTCTGATTGTCCTTTGGTTTAAAATGCATGCTGTTGCAAAGGCAAGTGACCTTCCTTTATTGATGAAATACCTTGAAAATGTCTTTCACAGTCTGTTGCTGCCATGCCCGACTGAGCAAATCCTGCTCACTCCCTCTGCTCCCTGGAGGAACGCCTCAGGACCCTGCTGGAAAAAGCGAATGATCGATTAATGATGAAATTGGCCAACTTGCCAATAACGATAAGTTGCTTTGTTCTTTCCGCAGCAAGGATGCCAGCTCAGTGTGTCGCCTGTGCCTGGAGACAAAGGATGGGAACCCTGGTCAAAATTAACATAGATGAGCTTTCAGAGACATAGTGAGCACAGCAACATAGTCTGTCTGGTGTTTGAACAACTTTAAATGTTTTGCATGGTCTCATGATCGGATATCTATATGTGCAGAAGATGTGCAATTGTAGGAGTCAAAATTTGGTGCAGACAGCTTTCTCACCCTTTATTACAGTGGATGAGAGTGCTGTGGGTGAGCATGCAATTTTTAGCGCATATAAAATACTCTCTGAAGACAGCAAAACAAGTAGAAAGCCCACTAGGAATCTGAAGTCCCCTTGAGTAAATGAAATCTGCACATGAAACGGCATGAAAATAAACACAAAAGGACAAATTGGTATACAACAGTTGCTGTTTTTATTTAGTACATTTCCAATTGTGGGATTAATTGTATTTTATTTTGAGGGGTATTCGTTACCTGATGCAAAATTTGGGAAATATATACAATACTAAATAGGAAAGTATCTATTTCCTGCAATCCACCACACAGGAAAAAGAAAAAAGCAGTTGTTGAACATTTTAATGTAATTCTTTCTGGTCTTTTCAAAAAGACATTTTTGTTTTTATAAGTAACCTTCTCCCTAATTTCAAAATAATCCATGTTACAGAAAATTTAGAAATATCCATTATTCTAACTCTTAGAAATAATTAATGTTAAACTTTGCTGGTTATCCTTCCAGCCTTTTTTCCATACAAATATGTGTTGTGTAGTTATATATGTATACAAATCAATAGTTGCATTTATAAAGACAAAATTATATCAGAGAAGCTAAGTACCTTTTGCTTTAGCATTATTTTGTGGATCATCTTATGAAAATAAATCTATAGGTAGAATTGAATGGCCTGCTTTTTTTCGTTTAACATCATAGTATGAGCCCTTTGAGTCCATGAAAAGGCTGAAGTGATTGAAGGTAAGGGAGGGAATTTAATTTCTGGAGATGAGGAAGGCCAGAGGGTCCTTGGACATAGCAGCGTTTGAGGTCTGCTGGCTGCCACTATCCTGCATTCTGGGTCTCTGTGGCATTTATAGGCAAGAGGCTGGGTTCAGTTTCTATCATGTGCTCGGGGCAAGGGAAATTTCCGTGGGTTGTAGTGAAGTGGGTCGACCCAACTGTTAAAAATCAGGCTTCTTGTCTGTGGTTTGCTGGCTAAAAAGGTCCTCTGGTCAGGTTGTTAGAATAAAGATTTTCTTTCTGAGTATCGAACTGAGCGTTGGAGACAAGAAGAAAACGGAAAGGAAAATACTTATCTGCTGCCTATTAAAATCTTATGTCTTAAGGTACACAAGAGAATTAAAAAATATTCCTTAAAATGTGGAATAATTTTTTTTAAATCCAAGCAATTAATAACAGAATCAGCATGATTTTATTGTTATTTTGTTGTTATGTTAACTGAGTGGCTGAGTGATCTTAGACAATTGTTTAACTTTGTCTTGGGTTTCTTTTCAGTGTAATGGGTTTACTTCATACTTTCCAATTTACCTGCTAAGGGCTTTTGTGAGACTAAAATTTGTTAATAGATCCAGAAATACTTTGGACATTGAAAAAACAACGTTGGGCTCACTTCGGCAGCACATATACTAAAAACAACGTAAATGTATTATTAGTGAGGGGATTTTATTATACAATAACTCCATAGAATGGATTGCAGAATGCATTAGGTATATAAAATTTATTTTCCACGTGGGCTCAAGTAGCTAACTAGTGATTATGTTGGAAGTATGAGGCATAAGCTCTCTTTGAAATGTACATTTATATGAGCTTCTTATAAGAAACATTGATCATCCTGGAAGAAATACATCACTAAAAAGATAAATTATTAAAAATAAAAACAATTATTCCATATCTAGCTTGATTTTATCTTTTTATGACCATGTATGAATTTGCATTAAGGCATCTGGTTGCCGTGTGGGGCAAAGACTGTGCTTTAGTTATAGCCCCACTGAGCGCCCAGGACAGGGTCTGGCACATAGTAGGCATTCAATAAATGCTTATTGAATGAATGAATGAATGAATGAGTGTAACTGGAATTATCCATGAGTTTTAGATGTTTAAGAAGTAGACTTGCAGGTTACTGATATGTATTAGAGAATCTGTTAGGTACCAGTTAGAGTATTAGGGTTTTAACTTCGTATGCTCTCATGTCTATCAAAAATCCTTGGTAAAATATTCTATCAGCTACTGCATGATAATGACAATATTCCCCCCAAACACACAAATGAAACATAAGGGGAAGGAGGGTAAGAGAAGACCTTGTACTATTTTGTAGAAATCATTCAAGCTAAGGGGCAAACACCATCCCCATCCATTCACTTGTCCATCCAGCGAATACTCACACACATATGAAAATGAGCACACAAACATAGACATATAAACACACAGGCAATCCACCCATAGCCTGGTTTTATTCCAAAAAGCCAATCATTTTGAGATATGTTAAGAAAGAGGTGACCTTCTTTTCTTATAGTTGAAGAGAGATGTCAAGCGACTTGTTTCTGGCATCATGAATGGGTAAATGGGGACCTGGGGCTCGGATTTGGGTAGAACCCCAGGAGCTGGGACTAGATGTGTGAGCGGACGGGAGTGACGCATGGCTCGGGCAAAGTGGAATAAAGTGTGAGACCCAGGAATGACAGTCCGAAGGATTGGGTCTGAGGATCGGGCAGGAGAGTTAGGACGGGATGCTTAATGAGACAGAGCCTGGAAAATTCTCAACATAGCACTCCTCAGAGAGTGACAGAGAGAGAGAGGGCCTTTTACCAGGGACTTGCTGCCCAGACTCTTAAAGATGCTCTGCTAGTTCCTACAAGTTCAGAAGCACATTCAGAACTTGTTTCTGGCAAGTACAGAAAATCAGCACGTTCTACTAACAAGACAATGTCCCATGCGTCTTACAGAAATAAAGAACCACAAGAAAAACTTGAGTGTGGTGGACGTTTGTGCCACCCAGACCCCCCCTTCAGGAATGAAGGACTCATTCTCCCAGCTGGAAGATTCCAGCTGTCAGCTGCCTCCTGGCAACTGCCTCTGCAGAAGAAGGCCCCTTGAGGGGGCCTCCTGATGACTGGCCAATCAGGAGAATAAAGGTCTGTCCTTCACACAAACTCAGAATGACTCTGAAGGGTCATCTCGGCTTCGGAGCTCCAGGCAGGATCCCGCTGAGATGTGCATTGAGATTGCACCCCAGCTCGGCTTCTCCCCCTGCCTGTTTCTGCTCCCCTCCCTTCTCTTCCATCAGGAATGGTCCTAAATGCGCTCTTCAGTGTACACCTGTTAGCCAGTCTCCCTGTCTGAGTCTGCTTCCCAGCCCACCTCTTTCCCGGGACCTGACAGTTGGCTTGTCTTTCAGGAGTCTGCCAGTTAACGAGAGTTTGACAACTTGGTGCCATGGTCTCTGTTAAGATCCAAAGAATAGTTGTGGGGACCAGGTAACCCCCTGATGCTCTCTGACAGTACTGCCAACTCACTCTAAATTTTCAAAGCCTCGTCCACAAGCATTTTCGCATTTGATTATCTCAGCAACCTTATGAGGTAGGCAGGACAAGTTGTTGTTTGTTGCCCGTTTTACAGATTTGGAAACGGAGGCTGATTGAAAAGTTAGTGACATGTCCAAGGACGTCGTGACGATTGAGTGGTAGAATAAAACTTTTGATTCCTGGTTCAATTCCTTAGGATATAGGTGAAAAGGAGACTGTCCTAATAGATAAAGGATGGAGATTTATGGGGAAACCACAGGTAAGGGAGGCAGGAGAAATGCCATAAGGACCTACTGAAGCACAACTGACGTCGCAGGAATGTGAAGGCGTGGGAGAGGGCAGCCAGGCAGGTGGCAGGTGGCAGCGACGCTCCCGGGGACACGGGAGATGGGGGTGGGGAGGACGCGCGTGGTTTTGCTCTGCGGTGAAAAGGTGAAAGCGGACTAGACCTGGTGACAGTGTCCGGCAGTGGTAGTCGCAGCCTCAAACTGCAAAGAAACCTCTCTGTGCAGGATTTCGTGGTCCCTCACGAATCACACTATTTCTGTCAAGGTATAACTTTTTTTGATAACAAAGGATAATTCTATTTGGGCCACACAAATCACGCACAGATTTACGGATTTAGTTTTATATATACAACACGATATGTAATTTTTCCCCCACCGTGCACTTTCCGTGGCTTATCGCCCCTCAAACCGATGTTTCAGCCTTCTGGAAGATTTCCAGGTTAGTCTCAGCTTCCATGCATTTGCAAAGCGCACCCGCGTGTGCTGAACCCCAGAGGCGCAGCGCGGCGAGGCTCCATTTTCGCAGGGGTTTCCTTTCCTCCGGAAGCTCTGGAGTCGCACCGGGCAAAGAAGGCAGTTTGCTCTCGGGGAGCGCGGAGCGCTGCCCGCCTGCTCCTGCGGCTCGGCCCCTCGGCCTGCAGCACGCCGTACCGTGCAAGGGAGAGCAAGCACCCCCTTCCCCGGCGTCTGCGACCCGAAGGCGACCGCGGAGAGCGGCCACCGGGCCCGGGGTCCCGGGAGGCAGGTGGCTGACGGCTCTCCGCCCGCAGCCCGAGCGGTGCGCGGGGACTGCACGCCCGGCCCACCTCCACTGCAAACAGAGGCACGTTCTCCGGCTTTGATAGCTCCCTGGCTTCATGGGAAAAACAACCACAGCGTTTCTAGAGTGTATTTCTCAGATGGAAGAAGTACAGCAACAAATGTCACCAGGTAATATTTCCAAAGAGACACGCTGAAAAATAATCCAAAGAGGACAATAATTTAATCCTCATTAAAACCAAACCAAGCAATCACAAACATCCTTGAAAGTGTATTCAAGAGTTTAAAAACAAACAAACAAACAAACAAAAAAACCCCTAAAATATCTTAAGAGAAGATTAATGAATTGCTCGTTAATATTATTGAATAATTACACATCATTGGTCTTTCCAGACGAGTGCATTTTTCAAAAATTAAAAATGCCTTTTAGATTTCTCCCATACAATGTGCACATCAGGTGTGTGGAGAGCTTTTTAGCGTGTGAAAATGAGTCACAATATTAGAGAGTGTGCTTTTTTCCCCCTGTAAGAAGGCAGCCTTTCCTAAAACATTAATTCGAGGCAAAAAGATGCTCCTAATTTAGAAGAAATTAGGTGCAGAGTCTACTCAGCAAACACCTCTGCTAACGCTTCATTAGTATGTATTTTCACATAATTCAATTAGCCAAAACACATACGCATGCTAGCAGTGCTGTTTCTGCTCTGGAAGTGTCAGCAAGGCTTTAAGCAGATCTGAAACAAAATTGCATAAATGGCATGTAAAGCTCTGTGCATACAAAGATACCTTCAGGGTTCTAATAAATTCATGAAACTTTTTAAAGTATGATTTCCTAGCAGGCAATCACTTTTAATTAACAGGATCACCTACAGCAACACATGTCCTTCAAAAACTTACATTATTTTTTCTTTTTGAATTTCAAAGTTTCTGTAGTAAAAGTTGAATAGCTGAGTAGCTTAACCTCAAAAGGATTCCAGGCTTTTATGACAGTTATAAATCACTGTGGTGCCTTCTTTATAAGAAGAAAAGATTCTTAACACAACAGAGAAAGAAGGAAATCTCTTTTTAGTCATAGCTAGAAGCAAGCATTTTCTCCAAAGGTCAGAAAACTTTTCCTCAGTTAAAGAATAATTTTAAGGACATTGCAGCTACTTGTACAAGTGATCTCTTGCAATTTAGTTTATGAATTAAACATTCAATTTCCAGGATTGTGGTTTGACACAGGGTGGACTCCCCTCTTTCTGGAGCTGGCTTTTGTAGAGTTGTTTCCTCTTTAGGTTTTAGTAAACTTGGACTACGACTGAATTCAGGGTTTTACCTAATGAGCCCTTCTCCTTGAGGAGAATCAGAAAAATTGATACATTCACCAAAGGATTCATTTGAGTTGTTCTTGCCATTTCTTTTTCAGACCTTCCTTTGAAAGGCAGGGACATGTTCATAGGCTGCTAAGAGCTAATTTATAAACCTGAAAGAGAGACTCCGAGGATTCTGAGATGAGAGAAGAGCAAATGACATGTTCACGCTTCCTTCTCTTGTCCTCAAGGAGACTGGGCAGTTGGAGAAGGGTGAAGGTCTGGCTCCGACATCACAACTTTGGGGAGGATTTCCCCTCTGGTCTTTCTGCATCCCAGCCCCGGGTCCTTCTCCACCAATGCTTTTCTCCATAGTAGGAGACTCTCATTGTTTTGTGATTTCCCCAAATGTCAGCTGGTAATCAGGTGGACATTTTGGGAGTGGAGGATTTGGGTGGTGGTAGCTGCCCTTCAGAAAAACTGTCAAACTCTCTGCAGGGTGGAAGTTATACTATCACAGCCATTGGGTGAGGACGAGGGGAGCAGCCTTTGCAGGCTGAGAAAACAATGCAATCATGAGCTGCTCTCAACTTTTGCCATTTTTTACCTCTCAACCTGAGTTCCAGCTATGCTGAGTAATTTGTATGCCGTGCCTCCCACTAAGGCACCATTTTCTGGCTCACATTTTTTTCAACCGTATCTTTTTAGACCCACCCTCCAGAAGATCCCTTTCCCCCTTTTTCCTTGGTTTGAGTCAAAGGCCATCCTAGTTAATACCTTCTCATTCTTCAAGCGCTCACTTAATAATCACCCCTTCTTTCTGTTGGGAAGCCTTCTGTAGCTCCCTCAAACTGTAGACCATTCTAGGCTCTCTCATACCATCCTCTCATTTCAGTGGTAGACCTTACTTATTCAACGGATGTTTATTGAATATTTACTATGTAACAGATTCTGCTTTGATATATAATGATGAACAAGACAAATCTTGTTCTTGCTGAGATTATAATTTATCCAAATAAATACAATGATTTGTGATTGTGATCACTGCTATGAAAGAAAGAGGAGAGAGTAATGAGATACAATGAGGCTGGAGTGGTGGGGTAAGGTAGCATCTTCAAAAGGCCATCACATTTGAGTTGAGGCAGGAGAAGAAACTAGCCTCAGGGATATCTAGCAAAAGAACATTCCAGGGTGGGCAGGCTTTCTCGCCTGCCATGCCACAGACTCAGGTTCAATTCCCTGTGCCTGTCCATGAAAAAAAATACTATATGCAAAAGAAGGAAAAACAACCATAAAATCCCTGAGGTTGGAACAAGAGTGGTGTGTTCATAGACAGAAAGAGAACCAGTATAGCTGAGTGTACCAGGCAAGTCTTAAAACTCTGGGTTCAGCCATTTCTCCAAGGAAAGCTGGTTTCTTTTAGTGGAGAATGCTGTTTCGAAAACCAAGACCTGGGAGCTAAGTGTGCGTATTGATTGGTATTGGGATTTGCTGCTCCCAGCTAACAGTGCTAGGAAATAGATGCATGTGTATTCATAGCCACATGATATTTATTTCTCTATATTTAACACCATGAAACCACATAGATATCTCTGATTCCAGTACAATACCACAGGGTACATCCTGGTTTTATTCTTTTCTATACTTTTAACTGCTTTCTTCAAAATGAGAAATCAAACTCTTATTATTTTTAGCACATTTCCTTATTTGATCGAGCTCCTTGTATGTACCCAATCTCCCATCACAGTTCCCTGTCCCTGCAGGGAGATCTTCCTCACTCCATTTGGGCTTCAAAACCTTGCACCAAGCTGCCCTCATATGTCAAAGCCTCCTCGCCTTGCCTGGGCTCTGACACCCCACGTCAGGCTACCCCTTCCCATGCAGTTATTCTCCTCTCTGTGCTGAAACCCAATGCTGGGTTGCACAGATGCTTCCTCCCCTCACTCAGCCTCCCACACCCTGAGCCAAACTGTCCTTCATTGTTGACAGGGCTTTCTGCACTCCCAACACAAATGTTGACCTTCTCTAACCCCACATCATGGACTGAGTTATTCAGGAAGAAAAGGAAAAAGGGAAGAAGAAGAGGAAGAGGAGTCATCAGACTTCTGAAATTTGCTGTCATGTAGGTAAAAATGGGTCTCTCTCTGGTTTTGTTTTTTCTTTTTTTTATGTTGTGAGTAAAGTTAAGCATTTGCTCAGACATTTAGGAGGCATTTGTATTTGAATTCTGTGAATGGTCTGTTAATGTCCTTTGCCATTTTTTCCCTGTCTTTTAGCGGTTTGCAGAAAATCCTTATGTTTTAAGGAATGATCTCTTGGTTACAATGGAAGGAATGATTCTCTGTTTTGATGTTTCTTGTTGGAGGGAGCTCCACTGATGTAACTTCACTCTGCTGCAGGGGACTTTATTGATTGATGAATTTGGGAGAATAATGCAGATACACTTAGGTTAGCGCTTCGATTTTCTTCTTTTGGGAGCTTCTCCAGGAGGCAGACTCTGCTCCACTAGGTTGGGAGGTCTGCTTCAGCCCAGGATGGTCTGAGCCGGAACAGGTTATTCTGTCTTAATTTGGGGTTCAGTTAGCAGGCTTGTTTGGTTCACAAGCTAAGCAATGTGTTACAACTAACTTTCTGCCAGAAATTGTTGTTTGGCCTCCATTTACCTACAGCAAGGTGGAGCACTGCTATTTATTAGACCCTCAATGACTTCAACACTAGTGATTATGTCCAACACTGTGGACATGTTTTTTCCCAGATAGTTTTTTTTTTACATAGTTAATGTGTTTCTTTCCCATATAGAAATTTTTATTTTTACATAATCATATTTATTTCTATTTTATTTATGTATATTTTAAAACATTTTTTATTGTGTAATATAACATATATACAAAAAAAAAAAAAAAGGAAAAGCAATACTTTTCAAAGTACTCTCCAACAAGTAGTTACAGAACAGATTTCATAGTTTGGTATGGATTACCATTGCAGTTTCAGGTTTTTCCTTCTAGCTGCTCCAAAACACTGGAGGCTAAACGAAATAGCAATATAGTGATTCAGCAGTTATGTCCATTTGTGACATCCTATGTTCTCTGTTATAACTCCTCCTTCTCCTTTGATCCTTCTCCTACTTTATAAGGATTTTTGGGTTATGCCCTTTCTAACTTTTTCATGCTGAAGAGAGGCATTAATAACATAGGATTAGTTGATATTCTTGGAGAGGCTGATCCCTCTCGGTTTCAGGCTTATCTAGTTCATGTATGGTTTTTAAGTTTTGTATTAAATTTGTTTTACTCACTCTGCAAAAAAAAGTTTCCGATGTTTTAAGATTTCATTTTTTTACATTTAGAGCTTTACTCTGTGTGGTATTTATTGTGGGTGTACATTGAGAGGTAAAGATCCAAATTCATTCTTCTTTAAGATTTCTATCCAATTATACTGGCAATTTTTATAAAATAATCTAACTTTCCCCCAGTGAAAATCAGTGCTAATGTAATTAGAAATCACATTCCTCTATATATCTGGATCTATTTCTGATGTTATATTCTACTGTACTTATGCATGTACTTAGCATGTGCCCTTCCCCAGCTGTTTCAAACACAACGGCTGCATAATGTGTTTTCTATCTGGCAGGGTAAGTCATCCTTCATTATTCTTTCTTTTCAGAATTTTCATGGATATCTAGGTATGTTCACTTTTGTTTGGGTGAAAAATGTCTTCCTTTTATCCTTAATCTCGAATGGTGGAATAGCTGAATTACATTTCTTAATGAAATGAAAAAGAGGGAAACTGAGTTTGTGGTGTTTTCTCTGCTCAGCTGATGTTGCGCATTGTAACTCCTTGGTATCTGATCATAAGATGCTATTTACTGACTGCTCAAGGCTACTTTGTCTAATTCATTGGCTATTAATTTATGAAGAAATATATTCTTTACACAATTTCTAAGAAAAATAATGACTGTGTGTCTGGAGTAAGACCGGATCCTAGGGCCGAATGAAATGTGACTGTGACTATTGAGCATGAGGAATGAAGTGTGACTGTGACAATCGGATGTAGGGTTTGCAGTCTTGCTTGGGAACATGCAATGGTCATGACTGTTCCATGACCATTTATCCTAAACACACCGATATGTGCAATCCAACTGGGGGGATTGGCTGCCCTCCCAGAGGGAAGTGTACTTTCATATCATGCTCATACATTTAAAAGCCATTTATATTTCATTTCTGTGAATAGTCTAATAATGTCCATTGCCATTTTTTCCCTGACTTTTAGTGACTTGCAGAAAATTCTTATGTACCAAGGAGTGATCTCTTGGTTATTATGGAAGCCATGATTCTCTGCTTTGATGTTTCTTGGTGGAGGGAACCCCACTGATGTGTCCTCACTCTGCTATTGGGGATTCTTTTGATTGATGAATTTGGGAGAATAATTCAGATACACTTGGGTTAGCTCTTCCATTGTGGGGTTTGCTCTCCTTAGCTGATGTTGACCATTGTAAGAGAGTTCTTCCTGGGACCTAGCCAGTCTCACAGGAAACACTTGAGTAGGTCATTAATTGGAATTTGGCCACCATTGTGTAAGAAAGCAATGCATAAACTACCCAAAAACAGCTAGAGTTTTTTTTTGTTGTTGTTATGTATGTGGGGGGGGGGTGTGCATGGTCCAGGAATCGAACCTGGATCTCCTGCAGGAAAGGCAAGCATTCTTCCATCGAACCACTTGTGCAAACACAAACAGCTAGATTTTGGAATCTCATTTGAAGGGGGGACGTTCTGCTTCGGGCTTTCCCAGTCGGACCCTGAAAATGCTGTCTCCTGGATTCCCTAATGTTCTTCTTCAAGTTTGGGTGAATTCCTGACTGGTGATGTAACTTACTTTATTTCTTTGTCTTTTCTATTGATCAGTAAATACTTATTTGCTTGAATTGGAAAGAGGTATGTTACTCACAATCCAATTCTGTCAAATTGAGGCCCCATCTATGTTTCTTCATAAAATACTTGAATACTGGTATAGCTGAGTCTAGCTTGACAATTATTTTTTCCTTCAGTGTTGTAGAATATGTTGCTCTATTGCACTTTAGCTTCCATTGTGGTTGTTAAAAAGTATGCTGTCAGTCTAATTATCAGCCCCCTGTGAGCACTCTGCCCTTCTTCTCTGGTTACTTCTAAGAGTTTCTTTTTTGTTTTTGCTGTTTCATCACACTATACTTAGTTGAAGATTTTGTTTTATCTGCTTGGGATCTAAGGATTCATATCTATCATCAATTCTGGAAATTAGCCCATCATTTTGTTTTCTGGCATTGTCTCTACTCTTTTCTTCTGGAATTAGAATTGTTTCATGTCTAGCAATCTATCTCTACTTCTAAATATCAGATTGCACCAGGACTTAAGAGTTCTCCATTTTTTCCCTAGAAGAATCCATCCATTTTCTGAATTAAGCACCCCCTCCATGCTGATGAGCTAAATTATTTTCTGCCTTTACTTTGAACACATCTGGCTTATTTATTTGCCTATATCCCATTCCTTTTTGGATGTCTCAGAATTAAACTACTCGTGTTCTAGTCTTTTTCCATTTCATAAAATAGCACCATTTTCACTCAATTTTCTTGCGAGCAACCTAGGGATAATTTTTTTCACATCTTCTTGATCTTCACACAAAATCAGTCAAGAGGTTATGCCTTTTTTACTTTAAAATAGAGTTGAATCTGTCCCCTTCACTTACTTTTTCTGCTACACCCACATCCAAACCACTCTCATGTGTCATCTAAATTTCTGCCATAACTTCTGCCTGCACTTCTTTTGGGGTGGGGTGCGGTGGGGTGCATGGTCCAGGAATTGAACCTGGGTCTTCTGCATGGAAGTCAAGCATTCTATCTCTGTACCACCTCTGCACCCTGCCTATACTTCTTGCATTCACTTATTTTTCCTCCAATCCTTTTTCTACTCAAAGCCATAGGAATTTTTTAAAGATGTAAATTAAACCACGTTTCTGCTTTAACCCCTTTAATATCTTACTATTGCACTTAATATGACTTAACAATTCTTAATATAACCCACATGAACAGATCCCCCACTTAACTTCTTTCATCATTTTATGTCATTGTGTCCTTTCTAACTACACTATAGCAACACTGACTTTGTGATCCTAAAACATTGTGTGTCAGTTATCAATTTATTGCCTCTCAACATTCAAAAGAGTTTCTCCCTTAACAGCTGGCACAATGTTACATTTTATTGGTAGTGTATCATGCTACAGAGACATCGCAGGAGGATGGATTGTGCTCCTGGGTTCACTTGCTTCTCCAGGAAGGCTCTTGCAGTTCTTTATGCTTTTCTAGCAATTGGATCCTTCAGCATATGTAGCTTCCCTAGCGTCCAGCTCCAGCAGCGTGGCAGTTTCTCCACCTCTAGGGCCCTTTAGCACTCATAACTTCTTCTGTGTCATTTCCTGCAGTGCACGACACTCAGCAAACAACAGTTTTTCATAGTACTCCTCTTGGGCAGTTTGGTAGTGCTGTGCTTCTGATGAGACACCTCCTGTGAGAAGCTTTCCCTGATATTCTAGAAGGCAAGTTTCCAGCCAGTTCCATCAGTACAGCACTACAGCTACTTTTTAGCAACTCAGTGAGCCACAAATGTTCTCTCCAACAAGGCCAAATCTCAGTCCTGGGCAGGGGGGTACTTCCTTGGGCACTATTTCTCAGTGTGGGTGACAATAGCTGCTCCTTATATCTGCTATTCCTTTATTTTTTAATAGTTCTTTTAACGTTTACTAGTCAATCACTCATTACAACAATTCTAAATTATGGTCAATAATATTTTATATTAAAGTTTCCCTGTTAAAATTACTGGGTGGTTTGTTTATTGATTGGACCCTGACTGATATAGAATTGGTAGCAGGAGTTGTTCCAGGAGCTAAACCCACAAAAACAGGATTTGGAGATTGGAAGAAGGGAAAGAGTTTGAGTGCAATGCTGAGTTCCTCGCCAGCGGGAGATGGGATGCTAGCAATCTGTGGCATGCAATGGCATAACAATTAATCAAGGTATTACCTGTGGTTGATTGTTATGATATGCCTTGGGAAGTCAGATAGCTCCCCCTTGACCATTATGATAACTATATGAACTGTGGTGAGGAATGGATATTTTTTTGCATGCCCTTGAGTGCCAATGAGCAGAAAATGTCAAACTCAAGTCCGATAACTCTCAGCCAAAGTACAGTTTGAATAACAGAGAACTCCTATGATGGCCTAGAAGAGGCTTGTATCTCTTATAATTTGTTAAATATTTTTATTGTATCTATTGAGATGATTATAGGCTTATTGAAATGATTATATGGGGACTCTCGTTGACTGATTTTTGAATCTTAAATCAATCTACTAATCCTGGCACAAATCTGATTTGGCAATAAGGTACACCAATATTTATATATTGCTTGATTTTATTTGCTGATATTTTGTTGACTATTTCATATTCCTGTTCATGAGAGATATTGGTCTGTAGTATTCTCTTGTTATGTCTTTGGTGTTGTATCAAGGTTTCACAAAAAGAGTTGAGAAATATTCTGTCTCCTCTATTTTCTTTAAGAATTTATGTAGGTCTGGTATGATTTCTTAAATGTTTCTTAAATGTTTGACAGAATTCACCATAGTAACAAACCAGGCCTAGAATTTTCTTTGTTGTGAAGGGTGTTAAATATTATTTCAATGTATTTATTAGCTATAGGGCTAATCAACTTTTTATTTCTTCTGGTGCCAGTTTTGATCGTATCTTTCCAGGAAGTTGTGCATTCATCTAAGTTGTGTAATTTAGTGGCATTGTTATTTGTAATATTCCCTTATGTTCTAGTTTGCTAGCTGCCAGAATGCAACACACCAGAGACGGATTGACTTTTAATAAAAGGGGGATTTATTTTGTTAGTTCTTCAGAGGAAAGGCAGCTGACTTTCCACTGAGGTTCTTTCTTATGTGGGAAGGCACAGGATGGTCTCTGCTGGCCTTCTCTCCAGGCCTCTGGGTTCCAACAGCTTTCTCCGGGGTGATTTCTTTCTGCATCTCCAAAGGCCTGAGCTGAGTTGCAAGTGCTGAGATGAGGTATGTCAAGCTGATTGCGCTGTGCTACATTGAACTCTCATTTAAGCACCAGCCAATTAAGTCAAACATCATTCATTGCAGCAGGCACACCTCCTAGCTGACTGCAGATGCAGTGAGCAACAGATGAGGTTCATGTACCATTGCCTTATGTCCACAGCAACAGAGCTAGGTGCCTTCACCTGGCCAAGTTGACAATTGAATCTAACTACCACACCTTATTATCAATTTAGTGTCTGTATGACTTCTACTGATGTTTCCTCCATTTGTATAAGCTCCCTTCTATTTTTTTCAGTGAGTCTAGTTAGAGTTTTATCTATTTCATTGAGCTTCCAAAGAACCAGCTTTGGATTTATTGATTTTCCCTTTTATTTCCTGTTCTATTTCATTGATCATCACTCTTATCTTTATTATTTCCTCTTTCTACTTATTTTGGGTTTAATTTGTTCTTCTTTCTCAAAGTTTTTATGGTGGAAATTTAGATAATTGATTTTAGGTTATTCTTTTCCAATATGAGCATACATACCTACAAATTTCTCTCTAAGCACTCCTTTAGCTGCATCCCACAAATTTGCATGTATCCTATTATCATTTTTACTTTTTCAAAATAATTATCTAACTTGTGATTTATTTTTGACCCATGGGTATTTAGAAGTATGTTGTTGAATTTCAAAATGTTTGGGGATTTTCCAGATATCTCTTTGTTATTCATTTCTAGTTTGATTCCATTGTGGTGAAAGAATGTTTTCTGCAGGATATCAATCCTTTAAAAATTATTAGGCCTTATTTTATGACCCAGCACATGGTCTAGCAGAGTCATTTTTGGTGTACATGTAAATCAATGCTCTGCTGCTGTTGGTGGAACATTCTATGAATTTCAACGAAGTAATTTAGTTGACAGTGTTTTCAAGTCATCAGTATGATCTGTCAACTATTCTATCAATTACTGAGAGATGAGTATTGAAATCTTCAGGCATAGTTGTGTACTTGTCTCTTCTTTCAGTTTTGTCAGTTTTTGCTTTATATAATTTGAAGCTCTGTTAATTGGGTACACACATATTTCAGATTTTTGTGTATTCTTAATGAAAACTTAAGAATATGTAAGTTAGTTACAATTATATAATGACCCTCTTTATTCCAGGAATATGTTTTGTCAAGAGTGACTTTATCTGATATTAAAATAGCTGCTTGGGATGGTTAGGTCCATTAGTCAACTTGGCCAGATGATGGTGTCTTGTCTAGTCAAAGAAGCCCTGGCTTATCTATTGCTGTGAGGACATTTCATGGACTTAAATCATGAGCATGTTGGTTGCATCTACAGCTGATTGTATCTGCATTCAGCTAAGGGGAGTGGTTTTTGCAATAAATGATACTTCATTTAACCACCTAAAGGTTTTGAAGGAGAATGCAGAAGTGAGAATCTCTCTTTCCTCTCCAACCAGCCAGTCTTTCCGTTCATTCTATTTCCCTAAAGAACTCTGACTAGTACACTGCTCTACATTTACTATGATTAGTTTATGTCCAGTATGAATTTTTTCATCCTTTAAATTTTTATTTAATTGTGCCTTTATATTTAAAGTACATTTCTTGCAAGCAGCATACACTTGGGTCCTACTTTTTAATTCAGACTGGGCAATCTCTGCCTTTTAATTGGAGACCATTTATATTTGGTGAAGTAATTGTTATGGTTGTGTTTAAATCTACCATCTTATTATTTGTTTTATATTTGCCCTTTTAGTGCTTCATTTCTTTTTTCCTGCCTATTTTTCAAAGAATTAAACATGTTTTAGTAGTCCATTTTGGCTCCTTTGTTGATTTATTAGCTACACCTCTTCATTTTATTTATTTTTAGTGGTTACTTTAGGGTTTGTCCTATGTATTATTATTATTATTTTTTGGCTTTTAAAAAGGGAATTTATTAAGTTGCAAGTTTACAGTTCTAAAGCCATGAAAATGCCCAATTAAATCAAAGCTATAAATATGTCCAAACTAAGGCATCCAGAGAAAGATACCTTGGCTCAAGAAGGCTGCTGATGTTCACATTCTCTCTCAGCTGGAAGGGCACATGGTGATATCTGCTAACTTTCTCTCCCGGCTTCCAGTTTCATGAAGCTCCCCAGGGGCATGTTTTCCTTCTTCATCTTTGAAGAGCTCTGGCTGTGTGGGCTCTGCTAGTTCTGTCCTATTTTTTTTTTTCTAGTTCTATCCTATGTATTTTTAACTTACCATAGTCTGCCTTCAAATAATATCTTTTATCATACATAATGTAAACACCTTATAACAAAACCCTTCCATTTCCTTTGTACCATTTTTGACATACGTTTTATTTCTAGATATGTTATAAATCCCACGGTTCATTTTTGTTTTTGCTATAAGCAATCAACTATGTTCTAAAGAAATTAAAATACCTAAAAAGTATTTAAATTTACCCATACTTTTTTTATTTCCAGTCTCTTTATTCTATCATTCAGAATTATTTCCTTTTGTTTGTCTGAAAAAGAGCTTTATTTAACCTTCATTTTTGATGGATATTTTCATTGGGTATAGAATTTTAGGTTGAGTATTTTTTCTTTAATCACTTAAAAGATGTCATTTAAGTGTCACTGTCTCCAACTTTCACTGTTTCTTGTATAAACTATGGTCATTCTTATCTTTGTTCTCCTGTATATGATGTGCCTTTGGCTGCTTTTTAAGTTTTCTTTTTCACTGTTTTTCAGCAATTTTTTTATGTTGCATATGATGCATATTTTTGTCTACTGTGCTTGAAATTTGTTTAGATTCTCAGATCTTTTGGTTTATTGCTTTCATCAAGTTTTGAAAATTTCTGATCATCTTTTCTTCAAATATTATTCTGTTCTTCTTTGGTATTTCAGTTATACATATGTTACACTGCTTGATACGGTGTCACAGTCACTGAAGATCTGCTTATCACTTTTGCCATTATATTTTTCCTGTGCTTCATTTTGGGTGGTATATATTGCTCTGTCCTCAAGTTCACTATTTCTGTAGTGTTAATTTTCTGATAACTCCATTCTGTGAAATTTCTATTTCAGATGTATTTTTCAGCCAGAAAAGTTTTGCTTTTTAAAAAAAATTTCAATTGATCTCCTCAATATGTTTATATCTTCCTTCAAATTATTCAACATATTTATAGTTTTAATGTCCTTGTTTGCTAATTCCTTCATCTCTGTTACTTCTGCATCTGTTTCTATTGACTGGCTTTTCTCCTGGTTATCAGTCATAGTTTTCTGCTTCTCAGCATGCCTTGTATTTTTTTTTATTGAATGCTGGACATTGTGAAGCTTACATTGTTAAATATCTGGATTTTGTTGTCATTCTTTAAATAATTTAAAGTTCTGATTTGGTAATTAAGTTAACTACAGAGCAGCTTGATTTCTTTGGGGGGGCTTATTTTTAAGGTTTGAAAGGGCTAGTCTAGAGTAGTTTTTACTCTAAAGCTAATTTAGCTTCACTACTTAGATGAGACACTTCTGGGATCTCTACTGAAAGAACCAGGTATTCAGCAACATCTCTCCATTTGGCTAGTTAGAACCTCAGATTTTTCCAGTTCTGTATGAACTCAGAAAATTGTTCAGCTTACCATTCCCTAGCTGTTCATACATACCATTCCTCTTACCCCTCCTTTCATTGATCACTAGCATTTCAATCTACTAAATACATTCTAGGATTTCTGTCCTATGTTGCCAGGGATGTTTACACCCTTGGGAGTCATGTCCCATGTAGAGAGGGGGAGGACAGTGAGTTCACTTGCTGTGTTGGCTGAGAGAGAGAGGCCACATCTGAGCAACAAAAGAGGTTCTCTGGGGGTGATTCTTAGGCCTAATTTTAAGTAGGCTTAGCTTACCCTTTGTGCAGATGAGTTTCATATGAACAAACCCCAAGACTGAGGGCTCAGCCTATCGCTTTGGTTATTCCCACTGTTTGTGAGAATATCAGGTATTCTCCAAATGGGGAAGTTGAATTTCCCCCCTTTCTTGCCATTCCCCCAAGGGGACTTGGCAAATCTTTTTTAGTCACTGTTCAAATCACTCTGGGATTTATCAGAGCATCACTCTGGGATTTATCAGGACATCCCTCTGGACAAACCTACAATATTTAAAATACTTTTATGTGAAGCCATTTCGCTAAGTCTTACAGGCCTTCCTCCCTTGTCTGACCACATAATGATGCTTTGCTATATTTAAGGTCTTGCAGAAGTAATTTGCACCTGCATTAACACATCCTGTCTCTGAATGCTGTCACCTCCAAGACAGAATTCTGCTCTTCCAAATAGGAGAGTTGGATTACGAAACCTTATCATGGACTTTCAGAGTTTTGTTTCATTAGCTGTTTCTGGCATCATCAGAGACCTAGGAGTCTGAAAGTCAATCCAGATGTGGCTATTTTCTGCTCCCCATCTCTCTCCACCACCCTCATCTCGATGAATGTCATAATCATCCAGCAGGATTCATCTGCCATGCTGCTGAATGGATAGATTTCTCAGGACTTTGCTGCTGAGAATTTCAAAGAGCAGGGTAAGAGAGATTTATCATACTTTGAAAGCTACTTAATAACTAAGATACCAGGTTTGAAATCAGACACCTGACGATCCAAAGGCATGCTAGTTATCAGAAACATTTGGCCAAGATATTGGAAAAGAAAAAGGGTAGAAAAAATTTAGTGAAAATGTAAGCATGTTGGACTTTCCTTTTGAACTCTAGAGAAATCATTGAGGGATCTCTTTATAAATATAGCTGACTGTGTTCAAGGTCGCAGAGCTTCTATATCTGGCAACTATACCTATGCTTTCATATCACTATGATTTTCTCTCTATAAGACTGTCAGATTGTGCTGAAATCAAATATGGAGCTTTTATGGACTGTTATGGGTTGAATTGTGTCTCCCCTAAAGATATATTAAAGTTCTAATCCCCAGTTCCTGTAGATGTGACGTATTTGGAAATAGGATCTTTACAGATGTCATCATGTTAAGATGAGATCGTATTGAAGCTGTGAAGAGCAAGAAAAGATCCTTCCCGTAGAACCTTCGGAGAGAGTGTGGCCTTACCAAGATCTTGATTTTAGACTTTTGGCCTTCTGAACTGTGAGAGAATAAATCTGTTATTTTCAAGCCACCCAGATTTGTGATAATTTGTTATAGCAGTCCTGGAAAACTAATGCATGGGCTAAAACTATTTTAAGCAATGTTGTGTATGCAGGATGAACTAGATTACCTCTAAGGAGAATGACCAGCTATCTATTGCTGCATAGCAAACCCTTTGGTTTATCTCGGTAGTACTTCTGCTCTGCATTGAATTGAGATCACTCATGTAGGGCAAAGCTACTGAGTTCCAAAAGAATATGAACTACAAATGCCAGGCAAATAGCACAGCATAACTGCCACTGCATTCTATTGTGTAAAGCAAGTCACGCGGCCAGCCCACGTTTCAAGAGAAGAGGAAATAGACACCACCTCTTGCTAGGTGTTGCAGCACATGCATAGACCAGGGAGTGGAGACCATGTCTGTAGTAACACAAATCCATTGGAGGAGCCATTGCCCATTGTTTGCTTGGTATTGTCCCGGTTTATGCCTATTGTCTCGAGTAATTAATAGCATCCCCCTTTACTCTCAAAATTGTCTTGTTTTACATGGTAAACTATGTGGTCTTTCTGCCTGTACCTTTAAAAAAAAATCAGTAATGTAAGTTCCAACTAAAGCAAGATTTTTCAACAGTGGAGTGAATTGTGGGAACGAAGTCTCATGATTGAGTTAATATGAAGCAAGATTTCCCTCAATTAAGGGCAGTAACAGTTTGTATTTGCTTAATATATAATAGCATTTGTGAAGAGGCTGTTGAATCTGTGAAGGCCAGTCACCGAATATAATGACCATCTCTTCTCTAGCTCCCAGGGATGCTTTGGGCTATTCCCATAGAAAATTTCCTAGCAGATGAGAATGGAAACAGCAAAACTCAGATATACATGCTTTATGATTACCTGTTTTAGTATGTCTCTTTTCAAATTATCTGTAACATACGTGAAGGATAAATCCTTTTATGATGTTCTCTGGGCCGGGCACACGCAAAGCTGTGAGACAGGTCAAATGTGCTAACCTTCTAGTCACTCCATCTTCACTTGTGGTGTCCTTGGGGTCCTTTGGTTACAACTCACGCCCAGTCTGTTGTGCTCTCATGTCATCCCTCACCTGTCATGACTTTAAGTGCAGAGAACACCCAGAGAGGCTCTTTCTGAGTCTTTGAACTTGCCTCTTCCTCTGCCAGTAAATGGCAACATGGGCTTGCCACGTCTACCATCTGTAATGTGGGCATTGATGAACAACCCAGTTCTCAGGTGGAAATGATTACGAAGGTATGTATGTTATTTCTTATGCAAATTATTCACATTTTGGCAACAGGCTTCTGTTGATTAGGCCTAACATTCTTCATCTTTTAACTCAAGGCAAAATTTGCTATTGTTAATCAAAATCTTCTTAAAACTCTGCTCTCTAAGATTCTGTAGGAACTCAAGTTTCTTCTCCCATCTCCCAGTGTTCTGTGTCTCTCAGTTTCTCTCTGTGCAACGCTCATTCACTCACCCTCTGTGTCTCTGTTTTACTCTTTCTCTCTTCCATTCTAGCCTTTTCCTACACACTCCAGTCCTGCCTGAAAATCTGTAATAGGAGGCTATATTCCCATCTTAGGAAGGGGCTGGAATTAATCTTGTTGCCTAATCCACATAGCTGCTGTTAATCCCTCAGGTTTATACTGTAAGAAAATGAAAAGTGTGGATTTATACCATTCTGTGAAATGTGTCTAGCTGGTCCAGGAAGAGACAAGTATAGAAACTGAATGTACACATGCTAGAACTGGCTTTTTCAGGCTCTGGAATTTGTTCTCCTTCACCAGCAGGATTAAGCCTCTCCTGATTGCTGTAACACTGAGGGACTTAAAGCTAAAATATATATACAAATGCAAGAAATATATACAAATACAAGAAATAATGAAAAAAATCACTATGTAGAATGGAGAATCAAAAATGAGATTATTAATTTAATGGGTGTGATATATTATTATAATAGATTGTTATGCTATGTTATGTCATATCACATCGTGGCACATCACATCACATCACATCGTATCATAATATTATATCATCGTATTATAATATTGTTTCCTTCCCAGCCTTGTCAATCTTTCTTACAAGCAGAGTTTATTTTCTACCCCATAGACTTTGCATTTGGCCATATGACATTTAGGTCATGCAGGTGACCTATGTAGTATCCAAGCCAGAGCTTTCAATGTGTTTATGTGAGTTGACTCTATTCTTTCTTTGATTTCAGTCTTTTACCAAGGCAGCCTAGAGCAGGGACCTTGGAGGGGAGAGAAAATACTGTGAAGAAGCCCTTGATCGAGGGTGGTTAATCAAGGTTAGGACAGTCTGTCTTGCACAGACATCCTTTCTTGGCCTAATCACTCACACAGAATACCCAGCAGCAGCCAACCTGCCCAAATGTATTATCTACCACCAGGCAGAGGTCCCTGGAGCGGAGGGACAGTAGAAGAAAGAGCCCTGATTTGTAAAATATATTTTTCAAAGGCATATTTTGCAAAAATAAGATCTAATGGAGTGAGTATAGGAAAATTCTAGTTAGGCATTAAACCGCTTGTGCCAGTTTGAATCTGTGGTGGACCCCAGAAAAGTCACGTCCTTTAATCTTCATTCAATATTGCTGGGTGGGAGCATTTTGATTGTTCCCATGGAGATGTGACCCACCCAATTGTGGGTGGTAACTTTTGACTACATGATTTCCATGGAGGTGTGTCTCACTCATTGAAGGTGGAGTTGCTTACTGTAATCTTTTAAAAGAGGAAACATTTTGGAGAGAGTCCCTTTTGTAGAGCCACAAGAAAGCCAGGAGATGCCGCCATGTTCACCATGTGCCTTTCCAGCTGAGAGAGAAACACTGACTTCATTGGCCTTCTTGAATCAAGATATCTTTCTCTGGATGCCTTAAATTGGACATTTCTATAGACTTGTTTTAATTGGGACATTTTCTTGGCCTTAGAACTATAAACTAGCAACTTATTTAATTCCCCTTGTTAAAAACCATTCCTTTTCTGGCATATTGCATTCTGGCAGCTAGCGAACTAGAACACCACTTTAATCTAATAAGGCAGGGGGAGGGAGTATAGGTAAAGCTAAGCAGTAAAAGCAGATTGTTCCAATGTTGCATGGCTCTTGCCTCTCTCTTCTTGGGAGAGTGCCTGCATGCCCTTTTTTGCAGTGTGCTTAATAAACTTTCTACCTGCTTTCTCAACCTGTGCTGTGCCCTTGAATTATATCTTGCAGTGCGGCCAAGAATCTAGGAACTTGAATCCAGCAACATGACCTCATGAAATGTGTGCTCAAGATAGTGAGCGGGCGGCTGCCGTGGCTCAGCAGGCAGAGCTCCGACCTGCCGTGCTGGAGGTCTGGAGTTGGATCCCTGGTGCCTCCTGCCCATATGCAAATTAAAAAAAAAAAGATAGTGAGCAACCCTTTAATCTGGGATGCAGATTGAGAAGACATTTAGAACCAAGCAGAGGCCAAGGGAGCCCAAGAGAACCTAGAGGAGTCCAGCAGAACCTAGCAGAAAGGCATGAGACCCATAGATCTCAAGGAACATAAGCAATACATTAACGTTTATTGTTATATGCTACTGATATTTTGTGGTTGACACAGCAACAAAAGCTGACAAATATAGTGATTAGTACCAAGAGTGGGGTTCTGCCAAAATCTTTAATATGTGGCATTGCTTCAGGCACTGAGGAATCTACCATAGGAAGCTGAAAAATGGCAGCCCATGCTATGCATTCATAAAACACTTGGTAAAACTGTTGTTTTGGATAACTTGAAATGTGTTAAAAATGTGCCTGTTGAATTCTGACTTGGTGTGAAGAGGTTTTAAGAAAGAATGTTGGTAGCATGGGTTCATTGTTACTAGATGCATTTGATAATAAACTACAAGAAAGAAATGAGTTGGAAAAAAAAATGGCCAGTTTGCATTGAGAAATGAAAGAAAAAAAAATGGGAGTCCAGAAATTCTTGGCTTTTCCCCTTCCAGTAAAATATTTTCATTTTAACATATAACATGAGGGCAAGGGCTAAGTTAGGAGTGCTGTCATTAAGACACAGCCTAGGAACAAGACCAAATCAAGGAAATTGCTTACATACCTGTCTGATTGGATTAATGTAGCACTCAGTGATTAAGTACTTGTAATTGAGTAAGATTCAAATATAGAGAGATACATGAGTTGAAAAGAACTGTGGGTATGGCCAATAGCATATCAAGTTGACTGGAATCAAATAGATAGAAAGCAAATGAACAAGCAAAACCAGTCAACTTTTAGAAAACAGTCCTGTGTTATCAAGAGGGGTTTAGCATGGATTAACAAATTCTGTCCTTTGAGATGTAAAATGACCTAACTTTAGCAAGGCAGGAAGCAGGTTTAGAAAACTGCTGAGTCACCTGGAGAGTATATTTCCTGAGTAGTCATTCACATTAACTAAGAAGGAAATAAAAGGGGATGGAACTCCTAGAGGGTAGAGGTAAGAGCCATGAAGACTAATAGACTGGGCTTCTACTCCCAGGGAACAGAAGTGGGCTAATCAAGGCATGTCTTCTATTGTCAGGTTAGGAGGCTCTGCAGTTAATATCAGTGGGGTTTCAGAGTGGCTGTGGACCAGCGTGTATCCGATTCCTCCCCTTTCTTATCAAAACTATTTATTGTGGCTTTCCTGTCCCTGTTTCACCATTTTTTTTTTTGTTAAGTGTGTGTATGTGGGAGGAGAGGAGACAATTTATTTTTTAAGTTTGCAGGTCTCTGGATCAAGAAAAGCTGCATCTGGGCTGGAGGGAAATCATGAGAGTTGATTGGATGGCACTTGCATTTCAGGAAGAAAGCAAGTATTTGTAGAGAGTATTATTTGCTTATGATTTTTCATTCTCTCCATATCCTTGCCATGCTTTCCTCTAGTTGGAATATTTTTTTTTCCTCTATTGACTTTTGGCTTGGCCATGCGATTTGCTTTGGTAGGGGAATGTGAGTGGACATGATACATGCTACGTCCAAGCAGAAGCTTTAAATGTGCTTGCATGGATTTCTTGTCTCCATCATGCCTTGATCTTGGTATGAGAACCTCATGCACTGGTTAATGGATGCTCCTTCAGCCCAGGTACCAGAATGAGAAGACATGTGGAGCTAAACAGAGCTCAGATGAGTCCAGAACAGGTTAGAGAAGCTCAACATGCTCTTAACTCTACTGCAGACCTCTATAAATAGTGTTTATTTTTGTAAGATGCTGAAATTTTGGGGATTATTTGTTGGCAGTAGAAGTTAATTACTTTAAAGGATCATAAAATGAGAGAAGAAGCCATGCATGAAGAAGTGAATATTATGTAGTTGAACTAGATTGTGCAAAATATCAAAATCACTATGAAATCTAACATTTATTTTTTTCATTTCATTTATTTATTTATTTATTTGGGTGCATGCTCCAGGAATTGAACCTGGGTCTCCCACATGGAAGGCGGGCATTCTAACCACTGAACCACCCGTGTACCCCTGAAATTTAACATTTATTGAATGCAATTGTCGAACTATCAGGACAAAAATAAAGAAATCAAATAAGTGAGAATTTCACTGATTTTACACCTGAGATACAAGTTTAATTGAAGAACTGAAGAAAACAACTTTCAGGTTGTAATGGAGAAATTAGGATTTAAGGAATGATTTTCATTACTGAATTTGATTACTGAATATAGATGTTTCGTTTTACCTTCTGGTATATTAGAGTAGACAGAGGGAAAATACCTGAAATCTCTGAAATATAATCCAGCTACCTTGATCTCTAATGATTGTATAGCCTTTATCTTCTGCTACTGTGATTGTAAAAACTCTGTGACTAACCTTCACTTGAACTCATTTATCCAGTTTTCAACTTTATAGTCTTGTAATCACTAAAGATAGCCCTTAATGTTTATTAATGAGAGTTCTTGGGTCAGCCCAGAACTAACCCACCCCAAGTTCAAAGTTATCTTGATAACTAAGACTGGATCTAACCAAAATGGGTCCATGTGCAGTAGCTTAGACTTTAACCTACAAGTCACCTATACCTCATTATAATACTAAAAAATCATGCCCATCATCATATTAAGGCTGCCATTTTCTCACATACGTTCTGTGTCTAAGCATGTAACCAATCTGCACATGCTCAATAATTAGAATCATCTCTAATTACATCATCTGGGGCCACTGTGCTCATTATCCTAAATCTGCCCATCTTTTAATTCTATAAAACTATCAGAATTACTGCAGTTTGGGGAGACAGATTTTGGGCCAGTAGGCCATCTGCTCTCCTACGTGCCTAGTAACAATTTTTTTCTCACTTTGAAACCCCGGTGTCTCAGGAATTGGTCATTTGAGCGCATCAGGCAAAAGGATCCACCATCTTTGGCCAGTAACCGTGTTAGGCAGTGATTTAAAAGATTATTGGGGGAAGCCTATGAAATGGAACTACAGTCATTGGTTAGAAAAGATGTACAAGACATTACTTCTGAAAAGCCAGAAGCAAGCAGAGTTAGAATTTGTAACTAGGGGACATGACATCAAGTGTGCTGATGATGATGACATTCTTTGGAACTGTTCAAAGATTATGTACTGTAGTTTTTAGATCTGTCTAAAGATGAAACATGCTGATGAAAAATACAGAATTCAACCTTAGATCTACTCTTAGACTCAGAAAAGGATGCTGACTAAGCGCTGTTGAAGTAATTAGATTTAATTTGGATGAGATATGAGATTCCCTAGAAAAGTTCAGCAAAAAAATAGACAATCCTCAAATAAAAAGCAAATTGTAGACTCTGGTAGAAAATGAATTTAATTTTGAATTTTGTGTTATGTATGCTATTTGGAACAAACTACATTGCTATTAATGCCGGAAAAGATTACAAAACACCCAAATGTATCTAAGTTTAGCATTTTTTAAAGGACTAAAATTTTTTTAATTATAGAGAAAATAGTTTTTCTGTATTAAAGAAACTGCATGTTATATAGGCAACGAAAGTGACCGTCCAATAAAAAAATATGCACATTAAAACAAGGAAAAGAAAAATTTGCATGACAACGGAGAAGAAGAATCCTACATAAGTAATCCCCAAACTAATTTTCTGTAGAGATTTTTTTCTGGCTATTATTGACCAAGATGCAGTCTTGACTGAAAAGAGATTTGGATAAATTGAGCAACATGCTGCAATTTTTTTTATTTTTTCTTTCAATATCAAAACATTGAAAGATTTGAAAACTTGACTACTGTATGGCTCCGTACAACTCTAAGCTATGAAAATTATAGAATGAGTGATAATGATTTATAGGATGAACTTAAAGTATTTCATATTTTCTGCAATGAAGACAACTTATCATATATGACCACATTACCATATTTATATATGAAATTTAAAATTCAGTATGCATTTCTGTATTGAAGTATTGTTCTAATAAATTCTATTGAAATTCTACTTTCGCTTTTGATGCTTCTCCAACTTGAAATGAATAAAAAAAATTTAAGAATGACAGTGACTCAAGAAAGTTTGCCTGATTTGGTATTACTGGCGATAGAGCACAGATCATGTGAAAACCTTGATTTCTGAAAACTTAATTGGTGATTTTGCTGGAATAAAAGTAAGGAAAAGAAAATATATATAATGTATTCAATATATGCCTTTATTATTCATCTTAATATTTCTGGCCCATCAATATAGCACCTAGACATGCTCAGTGATAAACCACTGATATTTAACCTCTTGTGTTTGCGTGTATCGATTTACACACAGAAATCAAGATATTTTCCAATTTTGTCATGATGAGGCTTATTTGCCAGGGCAGGAATTTGGGACATGTTTTATTTAAACGTGTTAGCCTGGTTTGTACCTTTTCCACCTTTAAACATACGGTGTGTGGCTCCCACTTGTGCATGTGCATTGTGCCGTGCAGATGACACGAGTGCCTTGATCAGAAGACCAGGGCTGCGGACCTGTTCTAGTTTGCTAGCTGCCGGAATGCAATATACCAGGAACGGAATGGCTTTTTAAAAGGAGAATTTAATAAGTTGCTAGTTTACAGTTCTAAGGCTGAGACCATGTCACAATGAAAGCAAGTCTATAGAAATGTCCAATCTAAGGCATCCAGGGAAAGATACCTTGGTTCAGGAAGGCCGATGAGGTTCAGGGTTTCTCTCTCAAGTGGAAAGGCACATGGTGAACACAGTCAGGGCTTCTCCTTCATCTGGAAGGGCACATGGTGGACATGGCGTCATCTGCTAGCTTCCTCTCCTGGCTTCCTGTTTCATGAAACTCCCCAGGAGGCATTTTCCTTCTTCATCTCTAAAGGTCGCTGGCTGATGGACTCTGCTTCTCATGCTACGTCATTCTGCTCTGCTCTCTCTGAATTGCTCTTTCTCCAAAATATCTCCTTTTTTATAGGAGAAACTAATCAAGACCCACCCAAATGGGTGGAGACATGCCTCCAGCTAATCTAGTTTAACAACCACTCCAGGGAGATGATCTAATTACAGTTCCAAACGTATTAGGATTAAAACATGGCTTTTCTAGGGTATGAACATCATTTCAAACCAGCACAGGACATGACCTGGCCTCTCGCTGGCTGTGTCACCTCAACAAACAACGAACCTTCCCTCAATCTCATTTCCCTCATACAGATATTCATGACAAGGTTGTACTCATTTGCCTCCTAGGGTTGTTTTAAGAATCCACTGATATGGTGATAATGATAATAATGATGTATCAATCACAACAACAGAAACAACAACAACAAACGCATAGTGCTTCCCGTGTGCTATTTATTAATTCCTTAATCATCACAGTAACATCAATGTAGTGCTATTATTCTCCCCATATTATAGAAGAGGGAACCACAGCACAGAGATGTTAAGTAACTTGCCCAAGGCCACACAGCTTATCAGTGATGGAGCCTTAACTGGAACCAAGGCAGTGTGGTTTGTATTTTGTAAACCATAAAGTACATATGATTATAAAATGTTGTCATTATTATCTATAGTCTATGACAGTACTAACTTGTATAGTTGTGATATCTTATGCAGCACCTGCATAGTTAGTTTGATGGTAAAATTCTTGCCTTCCAACTTCTTAGGGAAGAGTTAGAGGTTTGTGATGAACAAGTACCTAAATTTTCTTGCTGGAGCTAAATGGAAAATTGAACTAGAAAACTTTTATTATCATTACCACTTTGTAAGATCTAGTAAAAGATCTGACTGCAGACTGTCATAGAAATCCTATAATCTATGAGTGGAACAAACATAGTAGGTTATGTAATTCAATGCAGAAGTCCCTTTTAATATATTCCTGGTATTTCGAGTTATTTCAAGGTCTACTAATTTGATTTGATTTGGTTTGTACAAGAAATAGGAAAATGATAAGAGAAGAACCAATTGTAAATCAGATAAACAGCTTGAAAATTGTAAGGGATAAAGTCCTTTAAAAATCCCCACATTCAAAACTGTAAATATAGCAAATAATTTTCTTACTAATATGCATTAATGGATAACTAAGACATTTAAGCCTCCCTCAGACATTCAATGATTTTAGAAATAGGCTAAAGCAGTTTATAAAGTTATTTTTAAAAGTCTGCATTGACAACCCTACATTATGTTATACCATTACAGGGAAAGTAAATTAAATATATCTTGATCTGAAAGTTTTATGATTTCCATAGAATTACTGACTATGAAAGGAAGAGAACCAACCAAATGTTACTTACATTTGAGCACAGGTGGTCAGTCGGGCTCCTTCACTAGATATGAAATATATTTCACAATTATCAGCAGCTCTTGGCAGATTTGAAACTGCATGTCACGAACCTTTGCAGTCCCTTGTCAGTTAGTAAAGCTGAATGAACTAATGTTGAATCCACGGAAATTGGGCACCCCATAACCATTCCTATATATTGATCATAGGACTAAAAGTAAAAAATTGATATAGGCTTCTAGTTAAATAAGCCAGAATTTAGGCATTCAAAAAATTTTTTTTTCATAGACTTGTCTTAGAATTCTATACCTTTCTTTACTCTTATTTAAATGATGCATCTTTTGGGAAAATTATTCTGAAATTCTTCTGGTATCCGGAGCTAGAGTTTTGTGGTGGTGGTTGTTCATGGATTTTTCGTTTGTTGTTTGCTTTGTGCCAGTGTTTGAGATGCTCAGGAAAATTGGTTATTATTTCAGCCACGTTCCTCTTTTGAATACAGATGTTGTGAACATGGCAGTGTCTCTGACACGTGTAGCTTCCATCTCTAGTTCTATGCCATGTGCTGGTGTACGCGGTAAGGAAAGCGTGTTGCTTCAGAAGAGCTGACCCGTAGAGGGGTGCTAATGGAAGGCTAATGGGAATTCCTGGAAAAAAAAAAGGTTTATATTCAAACAAGCTTTGGAAATTCTGGTTAAGAAAATCAATATGTATATTTTTATATACCTCGGGACTTCTCAGAACATTTAAGATATTAATGTGTACGGTGATCTCTGCAGGGGAATATTCAAAGCAACTCCCTAATGAATGTTCGGGGGAAAACACTTTAGAGAATGAAGCTTTGTAGGAACACTCAGATTTCATAGCCAGCACCTCCCAGATGAATCAGATTGTTGGAAACCAAAAAAAAAAATAAAAATAGGAGATGTAAATGTTGAAGCTGTACCTCAATGCAAGTGGGGTGGAGCAGAGATCCCTGAGCCATACCCGCATTCGCACTTCTCCTTCTCAAATTCAGGAGCATGAATGCCTTCGCTCCCCCACCACTTCCTTTGCTCCCCCAAGAACAAGATGCAGGGCACTTGGAACAAACAAAACTGCTTGTGCAAAGAATCAGGCACAGTGGTTCTGAGTTGCTCTAAGGCTTATGGCTGAATTAAAGGCGAGGCCACATAAGAGGAAATGAAAGGGTCTGCTCAGAGATCAAATGAAGCATTTGTATAGAACCTTATTCAAAATGGATACAAATGCATCAGTTCTTCAGAATTATAGGTGAATCAAAGGAGAATTACATCCGAGGAGATAAAGCAGCAGCCAGCAGTCCATGTATGGAGCAGAGATGCAACTTTGAAGCTTCCTGCCTGGTGTGCCAAAGAGCCAGATGTGGCAGGTGGAATGAGAGCGACTCCAGCCCAGCATCTGGAGCGTATAAATCTGTCCCACAGAAAATAAAGAGGTGCACAAGAAGGGAGTGAAAATGACCAGCTGAAAGTATATTTTTTGAAAGAAAAATCACTTTGAAGAACATAGAACATTCTTTTTAAAATTAGGAGTAGTTTCAACATTGCCCTATTTATTGGTGGTGGGGTGAAGGAAATCATATGTGGGTATCATCCAAGCTCCAAAGTAGCGAAACCCCAGAGGTCTTTTTCTGGGGGAGAGAGAGAGAGTGAGAGCGCAGGGAATGAGCCTGTGTGTCACTCAAGGCAAACTTGAGTTATTGTGTTTCTAGGAAGAAAAGGTGATGCTCCGAAACTAAGCCAGCCAGTAATAATGAACCTGATTCAGTCTTCTGAACTCCTGAGGAAGGCTTCTTGTGTAGATCACGCTCCCCGGAGCTTCCTTCTATTGGTTGAAGAATTTGGATTACCAAAAAGACGTTCTCCGTCTTTCTGTCCGCATGTCTCTCTCTATAATCTCACAGTTATCCCATATCTGAACAGTTTCACAAAGGCAATATGCAATAATGCAATTGCTAATATGCATTTACCCAGGTCATAGAATCTTTGGCTTGAAAGGACTTGAGAGACTAGCTAATCAACCCCACATATTGTGGAAGCCACGATTGAGGCTAAAAAGTGACTTGTCTGGGGAAGGTCCAGGAAGTGTTAAAGTCGGGGAGGGTCTTAGGGACCCAGAGTCCCAGGTCAGTGCTCTCACTTGTGATGCTTCCTGTCATGCATCAGGGCTCAACACGATGTCCTAACATATATGACTTCAGTACCTGGGGCATCTTCAGGTCCAAGAGATTCTCCCATAGTGACTCTGTGCTTTCCCCTTTCTAAGAAAAGGAGACAAGAAAGGGAGCTTAAACCAAAGTGTAGAGGTGGTTAGGCTAATTATAAACTTTTTTTTTTTGGTTGGGGGGAAGGGTGGTTCATGGTCCAGGAATCGAAACTGGGTCTCCTGCATGGAAAGTGAGCATTCTACCAATGAACCACCCCTGCACCCCAGTTAGGGTCATTATAAAGAAATATTATGGAGCCTCGTTCTCTGGGCTTCTGCGATCGTTAGGTAGTTTTTGAGTATGGAGAATGGATAGCCAACAAAATTAGATAAAATATAATAAACATCATTTCTATTGTACTTAGAAAAGATGAAATAAGAGCGAGAGAGACCTCCAGGCTATGCATCATAATCTCCATCTATAATCGCATCTGTTTCTGATCTTCTCACACTCAGGGGCTGATACGCTTAAACTGCTCTCACAACCGTGATCTTCTTTGATCCTCTCAACTGACCATTGAGGTCAGCAGGATGCCCATTTGCAGATAAGACAATGGACATCTGAGAAGTTAAATGAGTTGCTCCGAGGAATAAGCAGGACACAAATCCGGGACATCTGCCTTACCAATTTACATGTTGCCTTTTGCCACGAGCTGCTGGGGTGGCCACTGCGATGAAGGGAAGTGGGAGCGCCATGATGGTGTTCTGCCCAAATGAAGTCCAGCTCCTGCGTCTGAAGAGGAGGCATCAGGATAAAGAGGGATGATAGAAGAGGTGGGCAGTGACGGGGTGGCAAATTGGTGGAGGGCTGTTGAGGACAGGCTGAGGGATGCAGACTGGATGTGACAGACAAGAGAGACCGCTGTGGGGTCTTATCAGTTGACAGTGTGATGAACGTGGTGGCACTTGAGGAAGATGATTCTCCCAGATAACAGCAGCGACATCATCAACACCAACATCAACCTCTTCCCTGGGCCTGATCTCCAGGGCTTCCAAATGCTGCCTGTCACTGTGAGAAAGATAAAAAGCCTCCTCAGTTGGAACCTGGCCAGCTCATCTCAGAGCTCCAATTCAAGGAGCAGGCCAGATGTGTCCTAGCAAGGAAACACTATAGGTTTGGACAAAGGCTTGTTCAGGTATAAAATATAGCTCTGGGGTAGGTGACAATTCCTACCACATGTGTAGCGCGAGAGAATTGCAAGCTGATTCATGTTGCTGCTGCCTTTTCTTTCCATGTGAACAGTGTGCTTTAGCAGCTCTGCACATCCCAGGAAGCTTGCTGTATGCTCAGTTGTCTGAGGATCCAGGGATTAGCTCATATTTATTTGGGATCAGCATCCATATCTTAACTTGTAGTTCAACCTTAATAACTAGAAGGTGCATTTAGGCATCCTTGAGTTTATCTTCCAGAGCAAGCGGTACTAAGGGCCAGATAGTCCGAATTCTGTCTTTGTAACTTTTTTTTTGCATGGGCAGGCTCCGGGAATCGAACCCGGGTCTCCCGCATGGCAGGCGAGAACTCTGCCACTGAGCCACCGTGGCCTGCCCTGTGTAACCTTTTAAGAGTCCCCATTTACAAGATTATCTCAGTAAAATGTTTAGAAGATAGTGGGCATTCAATACATTCATGCTTCTGGCCAAGGGTGTGCTTAAGAATGAGCTTCCCCCCACCCCCAGGTGTACCTGCTCATACTTTCCCCATCTTTCCTCAGGTGTCCTAATTCAGAGGTTCTGCCAAGGAGGTTTGGAGGGATAGTAGGCAGCATTTCTGAAAAGGCTTCAGGTCATTTTGATGCACAACTCTGGCTAAGAACCATTACAAAAAATATTGTTGTTGCTTGCGATGGTCAGGTTCACCTGTCAACATGGCCAGGTGATGGTGTCCAGTTGTCTGGTTGACCAAGCACTGGCCTGTTACCCTGAGGGCATTTTGTGGACTTAAATCATCAGTAAGTTGATTGCATCTATGACTGATTACATCCACAATCAGCTAAGGGGAGTGTCTTCAGCAATAAGAGACACTTAATCCAATCGGTTGAAGGCTAAAGCAGGAGTCAGGAGACAGAATCTTCATCTCCACTTCAGCCAACCAGCCTCTCCTGAGGAATTCCTCGAAGACCGTCACCAGAGTTGCCAGCCTCGGGACCTGCCCTTTGAAATTTGGGCTTGTGCAGCCCCACAGTGTGGGACACTTTTATAAGTCTCATATCTACAGATATCTCCTGTTGGTTCTGTTTCCATCAGAAGCCTGAGTAATGCATTGCTTTACATTATTTATGAAGGGCCTAGTACCTTAACTGTCTGCATACAAATAATTTCTGTGTATTTTAATGTTAGCTATGCATAAAAACAGAGTTTTTATGTGGGAATGATTTAATATTTACTTTACTACACCCATTAATATATTAAAAAATATTTATTTATATCGTATTTTGGTCCCAAAACGGGTTTGAGATGATGCAAATAAACCAGCCTTTCTACACAAAATATATTCTGATTCGGATGGCTCTTCATGCCTAATTAGTTTCAATTAAAGACTTTTTTCAAGTTTTCAGTATTTACCTTTCTCCCAAAGTTCATGTCTTTACCCTTTCCCCATCTTCTTTTAATTTCTCTCCAGGGACAGAAACAGTTGAATTGTAATGGGTCTTGGGGTCACCGTAATAGAAAGATGGAGACCCCCAGGTTGAGGACCCATGTTAGATACTATCAAAAGGACCTGGCTAAGCAGTTCCAGAGAAAGTCAGTAGAGGGGCCACACAGGGGAATCAGATTAACTCATTATCATGTCAATTTCCCATCAAGTATGACTGCTCAACTTTTGCAGGTGTCACACGGTCCACCAAATGTTCACCCTTTTTTCCCTCAGTAGTAGAATCAGTTGCCAGGTAAGGCCATTATCCTAGAATCCCATCTAGCTTCCTTTCCCCAAAAATCACTTTTGAAGAGAAGGAGAAAAGGAATAGCTATTCAGTAAGTGCTGTGTATGCTCGGGATTATTTGAGTTTAAAGCCTTATAAACAAATTTAAGAGCAGTTTGAGAAGAAGTAATACAATGGAATGGGTTGTGTTAAAGTTACAAAAAGCAAATTCAATACACGAGCAAAGAAAACCCTTTAAGTATAGAATCATACAAATAATCATAGGACTACGGAGAGTACGGTCTTTCTTGCTAAGTCCCCCTCGTCCTTTCCCAGCACACTGCTGAAACCACTCGCCTGGCCATGACCATGGGTTTCTCTCTGAGACCCATTCATCAGTTTGGTTCTGTGTGTGGCTGAGCCACACAACATTTGTTACTTTCTAAAATGCAGCTGATAAATTAATCACAAAGGGTGCACAGACCTTCCATTTATAAATTCTGAAAATTCAGTGTGCTTATCTGTGCTGGTCTGAATCTGTGGTGGACCCCAGAAAAGCCATGGCCTTTGATCCTCATTCAATATTGCTGGGTGGGAGTATTTTGATTGTTTCCAGGAAGATGTGACCCACCCAATTGTGGGTGGTAACTTTTGATTAGATGATTTCCATGGAGGTGTGTCTCCACCCATTGAAGGTGGAGTTGCTTGCTGGAATCCTTTAAAAGAGGAAACGTTTTGGAGAGAGTCCTTTTTGCTAGAGCCATGTGAAAGCCAGTAGATGCCAACATGTTTGCCATATGCCCTTCCAGCTGAGAGAGAGACGTTGAACGTCCTTGGCCTTCTTGAACCAAGGTATCTTTCCCCAGATGCCCTAAATTGGACATGTTTATAGACTTGTTTTAATCAGGACGTTTTCTCGGCCTTAGAACTGTAAACTAGCAACTTATTAAATTCCCCTTGTTAAAAGCCATTCCATTTCTGGTATATTGCATTCCGGCAGCTAGCAAACTAGAACATTATCATTGAATTTCTCTTGCTGTTTCCAGTCCCATCCATTAAGAGCAAGTGTCTCCTAATCCCCAGCTCACATGCGGGTGGCGGTAGGGTAGACAGCTGTTCAGGCTGCACAGTCCTATGGTTTTTAGAATTTTGTTGTTATAGTGACATATATACAACCTAAAATGTCCCCTTTTAACCGCATTCAAATATATAATTCAGTGGTGTTAATTTCATTCACAGGTTGTGCTATCGTTGCCATCATCCATTACCAAAATTTTCCATCACCCAAACAGAAACTCTGTGCCAGTTAACATTAACTCCCCATTCTTTCCCCTAGTAACCTATATTCTAATTTCTGGCTCTAAGAAATCTGTGTCAGCAAAATAAACTCAATATTTGTCCTTTTGCGTCTGACATTTCATTCAATGTGATGTGCTCAAGATCTATCCATGTTACATGTATCAGAACCTCATATCTTTTTATGGCCAAATAATTGTCTTCTATATGGATATACCATTGTGTTTATCATTTTGTCTCTTAACGGTCACATATATTGCTTATATCTTATAGCAATTGTGAATAATGCTGCTATGAATATCAATGTACAATTATCTGTTTGAATCCCTCCTTTTTTATTTCCTCGCTTCTGTTTGCTTTGGATTTAGTTTGCTTTTCTTTTCCTACATCCTTCAGTTGTAAGGTTAGGTCTTTGATTTGAAGACTTTCTTCTTTCTTAATGTAAGAATTTAGAGCTATAAATTTCCCTCTCAGCATGGCTTTTGCTGCATTCCATTAAAGTTTTGCTATGTTGTTTTCATTTTCATTCACCTCAAGATATTTCTTAATTTCCCTTTGAGTTCCTTTTTGACCCATTGTTGTTTAAGAGCGTCTTATTTAATTTCTATATATTTGTGAATTTTACAGTTCTCCTTCTGTTATTGATTTCTAGCTTCATTCCACTGTGGTTGGAAAATATGCATTTATGATTTCAAAATTTTTTAATTTATTGGGACTTATTTTGTCACCTAACATGTGGTTTATCCTGAAAAATGATCCATGTGCCTAAGAGAAGAATGTGAGTTCTGTTTCTGTTGTGTGAAGTGTTCTATGTCTGCTAGGCCTATTGGGTTTATGGTATCATCAATCTTTTCTTTCCTTATTGGTCTTCTGGATGCTCTATCCAAATCTCTTACTATTAATGCAGAACCATCTATTTCTCCCTTCAAATATGTCAGTGTTTGCTTCAAACCTGTCAGTGTTTGGCTTTAAAAGCATATACATTTTAAATGATCATCTTGTTGAATTGGCCCCTTTATCAGTACATTGTGATCTTCTTTGTCTCTTCTAACAATTTTTGACTTAAAGTCTCTATTATCTGATATTGTATAAACATTGCCGGATTAAGCTGATTTAGTCATAGTCTCTATTGTCCTTCTTAGTGTTGTTTATTCTTGTTATGTAATTATACAGTAACACTAACAGTTTTCCTCTCTGCAATCTTTCTTTCATCAACACCATTTCAGGACTGGAGTCATTGTCTCCCCCCATTACCACCACCCATCTATCCCCAGTAGAACCCAACTGTCACAGAAACAGTTGAGATTTAGAATTCCAGAGGAAGACACATATAAACTTTTAACTCCACCTCCGTCTAGTTATTCTTGACAAGAAATTCTTAAAACTTCCAAGGTGACTGGTCAATAATCTCCTAATTATCTGTTTCACTTAATCACCA
Organism: Myrmecophaga tridactyla; assembly: GCA_004026745.1. Classification (NCBI taxonomy): domain Eukaryota; kingdom Metazoa; phylum Chordata; class Mammalia; order Pilosa; family Myrmecophagidae; genus Myrmecophaga; species Myrmecophaga tridactyla. The sequence continues at coordinate 45,644 of PVIY010004539.1, forward strand.
TTACAATGAAGAAATTTAATGTTATTTTTGGGACAATTTATATCCACCTTTTCTTGATTCAGAGAGGTGTTTATTTGTGAGTTGGGATATATTAATTAGTGGGCACTGAAAGCCATTAAGTGGATCATGAAATAGAATAGAGTGAAATAGTCTACAAAATGTAAAATTGATTTGTGGATCAACTGCTGTTGTGTGTGTGTATGAGACGGTGTGTGCCTTGGGAGGTGGTACTCAGATGCCTTGCAAATGCCCAGGAAGCATTTCTAGAAGGATAAAGGATGAGTGGGAAATTAGTGTGTCTGCTACTGTTCCATCCCATTCCATTAAAAACTTGCTGACGTTACTTACTTGATTGATGTAATGACCCACTAATAGGTTTCAAACCTGCAATTTGAAAATCATTGTCCTGAAGTATAGTAGATTATCTATTATAAATAATTTTAGCAAGCCAGGTTACCAGGAAAATTTAAAGAAACAGATTATGCCAAAAATATTACTAATATTTTAGCAGGTTCTAATTTTTATCAAAGTTTTACATGCATGGAATTTGATGAGCCAAATAGTATCGCAAGTAGTGAGGTCCTTACTGACACCCCTAACTCTCACATTCAATTTTTCACATCTGAATGCTATCATTTTCAACTCTTGGAACTGAATCTTTTGGTATTTACCTGCATATGTTCATAGAATGTGTTTATATTTCTATTTCTTGATTTTTGTGTTTTAGGCATTATCTATTGTTCTTCCACTACAGAAATGAAGATTTTCCCTCCTGCCCCTAACTATCCTAGAAATTATACTTTATTCTACCTTCACCCTTAATTCGTTGTTTGGTTGGACCTAAAATTCTAGGTTATTAAACATTTCCCTTCAAAATTTTGAGGAAAATGCGCCATTGTTTTCTAGTCTTTGGTGTTGCTATGAGATAGCTGATAGAACTCTGATTCTTGATCCTTTGTAGGCAACCTGTTTTTTTCCTCTCTGGAAGTTTGTAGGCCTTCCCTTTATCTTCAGTGCTGAGATTTCACGACGCTCCTTGATGTGAATCTATTTTTATTCATTGTTGAGAATGTTCAGTAGACCCTATAAATCTGGAAGTTCCTTTGTTTCTGGGACATTTCCCTCAATTATTTTTTGGTTATTTTCCTTCCATCTTTTTCTCTGTTCTCTCTTTTCAGACTCCTATTATTGTGATATTTAACCTCCTGGACATATATAATTATATTATATAGCATTTTTTAATCTGTTTTTTTTTTATCTTTTCATTCTGCTTCTTGAGAAGCTTTATCTTCCAATGTTTCTGATCAATGTTTTATTGCTGCCATCAGATTTTTTTATTTTCCAAAAGCTTTTTTTTCTTGTTCTTTGAATGTTCCTTTTTTTAGATGATCCTGTTTGGGCTTCCCTTATCTCTGAGGATATGAATGCTTTGTTTGTTAGTTTATCTTTTTCTAGTATGGTCTCTGCTTTCTTCAAGTTGCCTTACCTCTGTTTGTTTTGTTCCTTGTCCTTTGCTTTAGATGATTTTCTCAAGTGACTGACAACACTTGGCTGTCTATTTATATTTTAGAACAGGACCATAAGATGCCAGATGAAACCTATGTACTTGGAGAGCTTCGCTGTAGGATGATGTGGTTGGGATTTTTCTTTGGGGAGCCCACATGCCAGTGTCTAGGTCCTTTTCCTTTCCCTGCTCAGATACCTCAGAGAAGAGTCATCAAATTTCTTGCAAGTGTTTATCGAGTTGTGGTCAGTATTGTGAGAGCCAAATAGGGAAGAAGGAGGTGTGAGAAGGCATGCAGTGTGGCTTTCAATACCCATGATATGAACTTTCTCTTATTCCTTTTCGTTTTCAGTAATGTGTCCCCAACCTCAAATGTGCTTGTATCTTCTCCAGTGAATAAGCCTGTCGTCTTCTGCTGGTTGGTGTAGGGAAGAGGCAGTTGCCTGACTTAGTGGAATAGTGGAGGAGGGTTGAGCTTAAACAGACCTTCTATCAGTTCTCTTCTAGCCCTATAATCAATTCCATTTCCGGAGGTATCAGGGTCCACCAAATTGTGAGTCTTTTATGAGTTCTTCATATATATCAGGTTACTCCTGTGACTTTTCTTACAGTGGGGTAAGTGTTCAACCTTCTTCAATCTGCTGTCATTTATCACTTGAACGTCTTCTTTCCAGATTTCAAAATATTATTTTGCCTTTTTTCCCATAGTATTTGTCCTTGTGGGTTTATTCCCTGGAAATGAGACAAAACAAAACACTTTTCTGCTGTTAGTGGAGTTTCTGAAGGCAGCAGAGGTTCTGATGCATGTTTTCAATCTGCTATGTATATTTGCTAAATTTAGGTCTCTCAAATGATTTTAAACAAATAGTTTTGATCCTTTCTTCACTTTTTCGTCCCACAATCCTTTAAAATTTACTAAAATGTAGTGCGGTTGTTTAATTTGCCTGTCACTTCTTTAACTTTATTCTTTTTTTCCTCTAGTAGAAAGGCTTTTGAACTTTCATAGCAGATATGTGGATAGCAAGGAGAAGGAGGGAAAAAAAATCATGGGAACTGGTAAATCCCCACTCTTAACTATCATCCTTAAATTATCAAGAGGTGATGATATCTAACATTTTAGAGGATTAACAAGTTAAAAAAACAGCTCTGAGCCCTGAAGAATATATATCTTGCACAGTTTTTGCTGGCATCATGAAGTGTTTAAGGAAAAAAATTGGAAAATTCTGTTTAAAGTGGCTGGCCTTGGTCATTGACCCCCTAAATAAGTGAATATTGCTGTGTTGTTCCTGGGACTCTGACACAAGATGTGTCTGTGGCTGTGTTGCTTTTCTCCCCAACCAGAAGAAGAGAGGAATCTTAAGACAGTGACAATAACAAAACTGCCACATAAGTGGCACTCAAATTTTCAGCATTCACATGTCATTAAAGCTTTTTAAGGGAAATGACACCATCCCTTAACACGTCATCATTCTTTCTAGCCAAGAGTTATCATCTGGGAGCATGGTGGTTTTGAAAAGGTGTGTGAGATTTGGCATCAAATAGAGTTAAAAAGCCATGATTCGACTTCTGGCTCGAACACTCAACAAATGTGAGAATTTGTACCATTTACTTAGCAGCTCTGAGTCTCAACTCTTGGCTATAAAATAAGGATGATAATGTCTTATTTGAAGGATTGGAGATGATATTTGTTCATCTCCTAGCAGATGTCTAACACTTAATAGGTGCTCAGTGAGAAGTAGCTGCTGTTATTTTATCATGGTAGTGGGTAAAAAGACAGGGAGAGGTCCCACAGGAATATGAGTAGATTTTTCCCTGGTGGGCTAGAGAAATATCCAGACTAGATTGTGCATGGAGGATCTAGAAAGAAAAGAAAAACAAGACAAGAAAAAAAGAGAGCCCTCAGATGGGAATCCTCTCTTCTCCTTTCTGGATAAATGGCTCCATCTGAACTACCCCAGATTAGTGAAGCAGGGAGGTGGTGAAGTAGGGCATATAATTCATGCTGCAGTCCATTAGGATTGATCAGGTCTCCTCTGCTTCGCAGAAAGCTTGTCTCTGGAGCTCCATTTAAATAGTGTGCTGAGCCCTAGTGCGTGCAAACAATAATGTCCCTAGTCACTGCCGACAAATAACCTTTTTCCAGTAATAAACTCCAAAGCCTCCAGAAATTAGCGTGGAGTTAATTTTAGCAGAGACATAACAAATGAGGCTGCCTGAACTGAAGGGAAAAGGAGAGTGTACATGCTATCACGTAAGTAGGGCAGAAGCAGCAATCAAACATGCCAAGAGATTTGAAAACCTCTCAATGACATAAATTTGGGTTTATGCTTGTACCTTATATAAACTGTGTGTATGTGTTAAACACATGTAGACAAATCTCTCTGCCACAGGCAGCTTAGGCAGGACTGGAGAAGAGAGATTGGGGCAGGGAGATTGGAAGCTAAAAGTGAGGGGAGGGTGGTCGAGATGAAACTATGCAGACCTGAATTATTGTAAGCACAAGACTGGGTCGGACACTGCAACCTTTCTTTTCCCCCTGCCTTTGGCAGTGCTAGATACTGGAAACTGTTTCCCACACTGTTTTAGACCATGCAATGTAACAAGATTGCCTTGATCTTTTGTTCAGAAAGCCTTGAAAAATAATCCATTTGTGAAGCTGAAAACCAGGAATTAAGAAAAGAAAAGAAAACCCATGGTGTTTAACTTGCCTAAACCAAACCATTAACTCTTGTGTCTCTTCTTTCTAATATTCACAAAACCTGGCTGGATGTCCTTTAGTTCCCAAGCCACTGGCGTTAACAAGAGACAGCTGTCTTATAAAGAAAGCTGCAACACTCTTAAACAGCTTTACTGTTATTTGTTTCTAATTTTATTGACCATCAAGAGTGGGTTGCCTTATTTTACTGCCTACAATCTAAGGCTTCTGTGTGGCACGGAAGTTAAGGTGGAAGACATTTGTCCCTGGCGTGACACAGAACATGGCTGCAACGTGTAACTTCAGGTGGAGTTGCAGGTGATCATTTGGTTTGGGGTCTTAAGGTTCTTTTTAAAGGCTGAAGCATTTATTAGGATAAGTGCAATCCAAGTCTGATAAATGGGAACACATCTGGCTCCATCCCTGATGAAAAACGTATTGTATTAATTATACCGATAGTTAAAGCTGAGAAGTGAGTAGAACATCATTTATAGCGATCTTTGCTAAGTAAGACATTTGAAACATGGCTTTCTCAATGTAATATTTCCCTTTTAAGAAGCCCTCCAGAATTGAAGGGGCTTTACGATGGCACATGAGACACATTGCAGGCAGAGAGACAGAAGCGGACTTGATTAATGCCCACGATTATCAGCGATGCAAATCACTTTCACTTATTAAGTCTTGCTTAATATCCTAATGAAGCCTTCCTGAGCAGATTTGGTAATTCCAGAGAAAGTGGCTGTGAACTAATGCCCTTTCAGCATGTGGAGAATGAGCAGTACTAGAAAGAAAACCTCATTTGCCATAATTCCTTCCCTGCCCAGGACCCTTTTCTCAGCTTCTACTTCACAGCAGGAGACAATTAACCTTTTCAGTGCCAGAAGTGATTCCCAGCACATTCCAGCTGTGCGGGCCAGCGGGGTCAGAGGAAGACGGAAGTTCTCTTTAGTTTTCACCCTCATAGAACAGTTCTAAGAAACTGGACTGCAGAGTAAGGATTTAAAATGTAGCGGCTGGTTAGGTTGTTTGACTCGGTCGTACGTGGTATCTCGCAACCTACCAAAGCCTTTTAAAATACCAACCAGAGCCGCCTGGCATTGCTTATTCGTTCAGCTCAAATCAAAGACTGCCAGAAATGAAAGCGGATACGCTGAAGAAAGGCCATTCCACCCTTAAATGCTGGGCTTCCTTTGTGATCTGTCAGAAAGTAGGTTTCATTGAGGTTGAAAATCTGGGAGGTCGAGTTGGGGGTGGTGATTTCTGGATTTGCCTTTGGCTCTGTCTATACAGCTGTTCTCCCATTTTGTGGCTCTGCTTGTTCTGGGAGCAGCTGAGAAGAAGGAGAGCCAGGGTCTGGATGAGCCCACCTGTGGATTTGCAGACATCCTAACATCACCATGTCTTTTTTTTAGAAGCAATACTGGAGGTGAGGGAGAGAAGGTCCCAGAAGAAAGTGAATAAGGCTATAGGGCTTGGGGGTGGGCAGGGTGCTCTACTCCTCTCCGCTTTTGGAGCCCCATTGGAGTTGATCACCTCCCCTGAGCACTCCTGTGATGGTTGGGCCCATGTGTCACCTCGGCCAGGGATGGTACCCAGTTGACTGGCCAAGCAAGCACTGTCCTGTTACTGTGAGGACATTTCATGGTCTTCAAATCATCAGTGAGTTGACTGCATCTATGACTGGTCACATCTACAATCAACCAAGAGTGTCTGCAGCAATGGGAGATGTTTCATCTAATCAGTTGAAGGCTTTAAAAGGAGAAGTGATGACTTGAGCAGTCAAAAGAGAGAATTTTCATCCCTACTTCAGCCAGCCACCATTTCCTGGGGAATTCATGGGAAACCTTCATTGAAGTTGCCAGCCTGCAGCCTGTCCTACAGAATTTAGGCTTGTGCATCCCCACGGTGGCTTGAGACACTTATAAAACCTCATAATATTTGCACAAATCTCCTGTTGGTTCTGTTTCCCTAGAGAACTCTAATACAACTCCCATATGACTTTAAGGAATGCTCTTTCTTACACTTTTCTACTTCAATCTGGATGTGTCAACCCATGTCCTAGTATAAAAGGAGAAGGCTTGGTATTTGGGTAAAGATGAAGAAAGAATCTGGTGATTTCTTGATTTGTTTTGGAATCTGAAACAGCTCCAAAATGATCATCAGCTTGGGCTCTCATCTCCTTTTCTAACAGTGTCAAAATCAATGCTTACCAGCCCAGAATAGAGCAATTCTGATGGGCCAAACATCTGTCTTCCTGTGTGATTGTGTGAGCACCTGAGGACTTCCGTAATTGCTATTGAAGGGGAAACTATCATTCCATTTTGTTCTTCCTAAAGAATTTCAGGGCAGAGCCAGATGTATTGGAGAGCAATGGATTTAGGGCAGGGAGGAAGCTAGGGAGGGTTGGAGGATGAACGGATGACCTGTCAATGAGGAAGACAAGGAACAGGGATGGGATCTTGGGCTACTTTGCAATCTCCAGACCCAAGGCGAGAAAACAGACACTGTGATGAGTCCGTTCCCTTGGGGGGATGGAGGTGGGATCCATCCCACGTGAGTGCTGGCATGGGTGCAGCCCGGGCAGTGCAGTGGCAGGCGAGGGCATGGATTTCAGAACTGAAGGAAGCCATCAGGGTCACTTATAACCTCACCTTCTCATCCTGGCCTCCTAACTTATGCCGTGAGCTGCTCTGCTGCTCCCCTCACACTTCTGATCACCCTTAGCCTCCTCTAAGTGTTCCTTTCGCATTACATTTTTCATCTTCTAACTTGCTAGACACTTCACACATCTGCCGTGTTTACTGCTTGTTTTCAGTCTCCCACTGCAAGATTATAAGTGCCACAATGGACCTTTGTTTGCTGAGGTGCTTAGAACAGTGAACCTGCCACGTGATCAAGAAAGACTTGCTGAATGAATGAACGAGTCCTAGGGCTGTGTTTCTCTACAGGGCCATGGAAAGTTCCTGGTCTACGTCTGTGCTGGCTCCACCTCGGCTAAGCCGCTGCACAGTTAAAATCTGAGACCAACTGTTTAAATACTCTGAGCCTACAGGTCCTCATCCCAAAATGGGGATGAACAAGAGCTCGGTCCTGCCTGCCTCGCAGGCCTGTGTTTCTCTGTAGCACAGCGGAAGGAAGGTGTGGTAATGCTTTGAAATGCATAAGGCATTATGAGTTCTGAGTGTTGTTAATAATGGTTACAGGCCTGCAGCTACTTCACTTTATTTAAGTCTCTGTTTCCCCATTATCCTTTTCTTTATTCAAAACACACATGTCACCTTCTCTACGAAATGTTCCATGACCTTCCCAGGCAGAATTCCTCAGTTCTTCCTCTATGCTCCCCTTTCAAATAATAGCCTCATTCCAGTCAGTCTTACCATATTATTGTTTTATGCCTTTCTGGATCCACAGCAATAATAGCTCAGCTTAACATTCATTTAGGATCCAATACAAGCCAAGCACTGCTCTAAGTAGGTTGCATTTTTTAAAAAACTCATTTTAGTCTCAAACATTCCTGTGAGGGAGTGTGGTAGCTTGGAGCTATGCATCCCAGAAAAGCATTTTCTTAATCTTAATCCATTCCTTTGTGTGTGAATCCATTGTAAATAGGAACTTTTGATGAGGTTGCTTCAGTTAAGGTGTGGCCCAATGAATCAAGATGGGTCTTAATCCTATTACTGGAGTCCTTTATAAGCAGAGTGAAATTCAGACACACAGAGAAAAAGCAAGGGGAAGAAGCCAGAAGTCAAGAAAACCTAGAGAAGCCAAGAGAGGCTGCCGTATGCACTGCCATGCGACAGAAAAGCCTAGGACTGAGGACCACTGGCAACCAGCCCCAGAATGCCGCCGTCTTCTGGCTGAAATATCACATGGATTTCGGACTTCTTCTACCTCAAAATTGTTTGCCAATAAATCTCTGTTGTTTAAGTCAATCCATTGCATAGTATTTGCTTTAGCAACCAGGAAACTAAAACAGGTAGGTATCAGTATTATCCCCATTTTATGGATGAGGAAGCCAAGGCACTGAGAATTAGGACAACTCATGCAGCTGAGCAGTGGGATTCTTAGGATTTGAACCAGGCAGTAGGTTCCAGCCTTACCTTCCTGCGCCCACAGACTCTCAGCTGTGCTGTGCTTTGCACACTGGAATAGCACAGTAAATGTATAAGTGGGCAAATCTGCAGAGTGGGACAACTTATAAAACATGAGGTTTATTTAAAAAAAATTGAAGACCTAAGAGATCAAGCGCTCATGCATCCAGAAAACTTGGGTCTCCAGAAACAACAATTCCAGGACTCTGTGGAACTAAGTGTTTGTTGTATACAATTTAAAGGATGATATTGGGTGACAAACCACCATAATTATATTATCTTACTCAACCTGGAAACGCCTAAAGACCCTGGATCTTACTCATCAGGATTTCCTAGCACCTCGAGTACTAGATGGTACATGTTGGGTTTTCAGTCCATTTTTGAGAGCTAGATAAGTAAAGAAATGAAGAAAGTCAAGACATCAGAATTAAGTCTAGTGCTGCAAAGATTATTTTTTGAAGAAGAAAAGTAATTCATAGATATAGAAGAGAAACAGATACAACTGAACCCACTAATGATTCAGATGAGGTTGAAGCAAAGTTGCCCAGATATCATGACCAGGAAGCTTGGCAGGGGATAGGAAAAGAAGTCTAGAAATCTGTGAACCATTTTATGGAGCATTTACAGAACTGCCCAAGAGCAGATGGTGAATAATTTCATAGAAGCTTCTTTAGCTATGTTCTAGACATTCTACTTCCATCGTCATTTAAAATATTTAATTATAACCTCTACATGCTTAGTAGTTTTTCATTTACAAAGTACTCTCACATTCATTTTCACTTGCTTCTCAGAGCAGTCCTTTGGTGGTTGCAGGACCAAAAGCATAATAGTAGTATCTACCTCACAGGGGTGTTTGACGTTTAATAAAATGTATAAATGTAACATTTTTTAGTTTGGCATTTACACAGAACATGGTACAGAGAGATTCCATAACCCCACACCTTATGAACATCTTCCATTAGTGAGATACACTTGTCATAATTAATGAACTGATATTGATATATAATGATTAACTTAAATCCACACTTTAATCAAATGTCTTTAGTTCTTACCCAATGTCCTTTTTCTTTTCCAGGATATCATGCAGGATACCACAATAATTAGTTGTCATGTTTCCTTTGGGTCCTCTTGGTTGTGACAGTTTCTCCGACTTTCGTTTTTTGGAGACCTTGACAGTTTTGAGGAGTGGTGGGCAGGTATTTTTCAGATTTTCATTCTCTTTTGGGATTTGTGTGATGTTTTGCTCATGATTAGACTGAGTTTATGGGCTTGAAGGAGGGAAGTCACAGAAGTAAAGTGCCATTTTTAGCACATCATATGAAGAGTACATTTTGTCAGCATGTCTTATCAGTGTTGATGCTGACCTCGATGACCCGGCTGAGGTAGTGGCTGTCAGGTTCCTCCACCGTAAAGTCACCCCCCCACCCCCACCCTCCCCTGCCTTTCCATGCTCTACTCTTCAGACGGAATCCACTATGCACAGCCATCCTTAGGGAGTGGGGAATTGTGCTCCCTCCCTTGAGGGCGGCATAGCTATATAAATTACTTGAAATCCTTTTGCATGGGAGATTTGCCTCTTCTCCCACATTTATTTATTTAGTCAAATATTTATTTAAATCAGTATGACTCATGGTTATTTTAGATTATAGGTTTCAATACAATACTACTTTTTTTGATGCTCAACTTGTTTCCACTTTGGCCGTTGGGCGATTTTTCAGTGGCTCCTGTGTTCCTCTGACATACTCCCAACTTTGTGGGTTTTCTTTGCTGTTGTCACTGTTTTAAGCACTTCCTTATTTCCTAAGTCTATAAGGTGCTCCTTTTGTTTATTTTCTGCCCTAGCCCTAGAATCAGCCAGTTCTCAAAGAAGCCTTGGTTCCTTTTATTGGAGAATAGTATCAGAAACCAAGATACCATTGAGGCAGTAGGTATTCTCATCATTACTGCAATGTCACTGCTTCTAGACGCTCTCAGCAGGCAGAGCTAGAAAATATGTGTGTGGAGACCCTGAATTTTTATTATAATTTTAGGCAGTTTGGGTAAAAATATTGAAAAGATATATTATATACTTTCTTGCATTCAGAATAGAATATAATAAACGTAATTTAATATTTTCTTGGTAACTGGGGTCTTTTTTTTTATCTTAAATGCTGATTATTTGGCCACGATAAAGTTACCACCCTTAGTCCTCATTGAACTTTGAAAGATTCAAGCCCTGTTTTGCTATTTGAATTTTGTCCTTCCTTATTTGTAATCACTCTATTTTTAACTTTTGCATCTTTAGTAACCCCTTTCCTTCCATCTAATTTACTGTTTATGATCTGCTGTCTGCTTAGAAATCAGATAACCAAGCTTGGTCAACCTGCACACAAAGTAAAAGCAAATAGTTATTAAGCAAGGATCTGACATTCTCTCTAGCAAATAAAATGGAACATGCAGCATCAACTTTAGACAATATAAGAATATTTCATTTCCTTCTTCTTTTCTGTGCTCTGTTTCTCTGCTCTGACCTAGTTGGACAATAATATTTGATAGGTTAGGTCGAACATATGCTTTATATGTGTGGATACCACATGTATATGTGGTACTGGTTATAGACATGTGGTCCGTGTGGTTCTATGTCCAGACCTTCAAGTTATATTTAAATCCTTCTAAGGTGTAGTGAAAGGAATAGTAGACTTGAATTTAGAAGATGGGTTTGTATTTAAGCTCTGGCTCTCTTGCTGTGTGACTCTAGCAAGTCACTTAATTTTGCTAGACCTTAGCTCTCTGATGGAAAATGAAAGAACGACTCCTAGATCCTTTTCCAGCTTTAACATCATATGACTTCTGAGTGAGCTTTGTCAATCTTAGGAGATAAATGGGATCAAATGGGTTACAGAGTATTTGATCTCAGTTAAGCTGCCTATGGACTGAGTGACCTTGGGAAAGTCACTCTAAAAATACCTCTTCAGATGCACACATGTATAGGTGGGCAGGTATTATATAATGAAGGGCACATAAGAAATTGGGGGAATGTGTGAGTTGTATGTGGACAATATTACAATACCAAGAAAACTGGATCCCTGTATGGAGGCAAATAAAACTGTATCCCTACCTAAGGTTACTAGATGGATTAAATTCCTAAATTGAAAGATTAAAATATAAATGTATAGAAAAAAAATTCAGGAAAATATTTTTGGGGTAGGGATCTAGGGGGTAGGGAAGGGTTTCTTGACCAAGTGTCAAAAGCCCAAACCTTAAGGCCAAATATAAAAGTAAAATCGATTCCATTACAGTTAAGAATTTCTCTGCACTGAAGACTATCACAATGAAAGCGAATAACTTGTTGACAGAATGGGAGAAATGAACTGCAGTGTCTGCAACTAGCAAGGGATTAATATCAGAATACTTGAAAACCTCTCAGAAAAGAAAAAGTCATCCAGTCCAAAAGAAAAATGAGCAAACGAGATCAACAGGCAAATTTCAGCAGGGAAGTCTGCAAAAGCACGTGATGAGATGCTCAAAAATCACTGGTAATCAGAAAAATATGCAATGAATAATAATGAGATATCATTTTGCTTCTATTAGACTGGCAAACATTAGGAAGAAGAACCAGGCCCGGGGTTGGGAGGAATGCTGGCTCAGGGAATCGGGAGCACTGCAGCTGGAGGTGTGACGGGTGTCTCCCAGTGTGACTTATGCACGCAAACCCCTGTGACCTGCAATGCTGGTCTCAGAGAACTCCCCACCCAGTCGGTAAGGGGCATGGGCGAGGCCATTCAAAGCAGCCCTACTTGTCATGGTAGGAGACAGAGGCCACCTGGGAGAGTGGGGGGCAGCAGTTAGAAGGAGCGGGTGAGATGTGTGCCAACATGAATGAATCAGAAGTGGGCAAAAGGAAGAAAACAGAATGGGATATGGAACAACATCATTTACAAAATTAAAAATCTATTCACATGCACCAATACATCCCAGGGTGATTTGAACAGTGAATAAAGAAGTATCTGCAAAGTCCCCTTGGGGAATGGTGAGAAGGGGGAAAAATTCAACTTTCCCATGTGGAGAATTCCTGATATTCTCGCAAGCAGTGGAAACAACCAAAGCAATAGGCCAAGCCCTCAATCTTGGGGTTTGTACATATGAAACTTAACCCCGCAAAGGGTAGGCTAAGCCTAAGAGTCACCTCCAAAGAACTTCTTTTGTTGCTTACCTGTGGCCTATCTCTCTCTCAGCCAACACGACAAGCAAACTCACTGCCCTCCCCCCTCTATGTGGGACATGACTCCCAGGGGTGTAAACCTCCCTGGCAACGTGGGACAGAAATCCTAGAATGAGCTGGAACTCAGCACCAAGGAATTGAGAAAACCTTCTCGACCAAAAGGGGGAAGAGAGAAATGAGACAAAATAAAGTGTCAGTGGCTGAGAGATTTCAAACAGAGTCGAGAGGTTATCCTGGAGGTTATTCTTATACATTTTATAGATATCTTCTTTTTAGTTAAAGGTGTATTAGAGAGGCTAGAGGGAAGTGCCTGAAACTGTAGAGCTGTGTTCCAGTAGCCATGTTTCTAGAAGATGATGGTATAATGATACAGCTTTCACAATGTGACTGTGTTTTTGTGAAAACCTTGTGTCTGCTGCTCCTTTTATCTATGGAATGAGAGACGAGTAAAAAATATGGATAAGAAATAAACAAACAATAGAGGAAACAAATGTTAAAATAAATTGAGTAGATTGAAATACTAGTGATCATTGAAAGGGAGTGGTAAGGGGTATAGAAAAAAATAGGGGGAACAAAGGTTAAAATCTATTGAGTAGATGGGAATACTAGTGGACAATGAGAGGGAGGGGTAAGGGGTATCGTATGTATGAGTTTTTTTCTTTTTATTTCTTTTTCTGGAGTGATGCAAATGTTCTAAAAAATGATCATGATTATGAATACGTGCTATACTGTGAGCTGTTGATTGTACACCATGCACGGAACGTTTGTATGTTAAGAATGTTCATGTTTGTATGTTGTTTTGGTTTGATAATAAAAAAAAAAAAAGGAAAAAAATCTATTCACAACAAACCAGCAATATATCTTTTGCAAGAACACTTTCAAATAGAAGGATACACATTATGCTGGTTGCCTATGGAGTGGAGACAGGGAGGGGAATGGGGAGGAGGGATAGGAATAAAATAAGCACATAAATAGACAAGTATCACAAGAGCAGGCCCTGCATGGTACTGAGATATTCATGTGCCATGAGCCGGAGAGAAGGATTTACTCAACTTCTGCACCTGAGGTGAAATAAAAGGAAATCTGACCTCATGTTTATCCTGTATACATGTATTTTTGAAACATGCCTTGGCTATTTCCTTATATTTTTTACTATATGTTTGCATAAATTCCATCCTCCCTGGACTGTGAGTCCCAAATCCCCAAAGGCAAGAATTAAATCTCATATGTATTATTATTGGCTCTTGGAACACAAGAGACATTTATATTTGTGGAAAATGAATGTACATGGGATGCATCTGCCTTAGGTACTTCATTGGGATTTTGCGGACGTGGCCTGAGATAACAGGCATAAATACTCACAGAAACTTTAAAAACTTTTGGCCTCAGATGATCCTGAGAATTTACCTGGATTTCACAGTTGATTTTAGGACAAGGAGAGTGGCCCATCAAAATAAAAGTTGAGTATGCCGGGTCAGCCCACCTTTTCTTAAACCCACCTATGGCACAAAAATCCATCATTATCATTTCATGAAAGAAGGAGTTTTTTTTTTTTTTTTTTTTAATGTCACTGGGTGAGATAAATATAAAGTACTATAGGAATTCAAAGACCCATCAGGGTAGATTGAGAATATCAGAAAAGGCTTCTGAGAGAAGGAGGGTTCTTAGAGAAGGTAACAGTTGAATTGAACCTTGTTTTTAAAAAATAGGGTATTTAAAACATCAGTGAAGTAGTAATGTTAAAGTGTGGCTATCACTTTTAATGACATAATTTAGCTTAATGAAAAAATTTAGCTTAATGAACAATTCACTGCATTCTCTCTATTTTTTCTCACTTTTCCATGGAAACTTTAAAACAACCTGTCCTAGGGCCATGAACCACTAAGCTGGCCAGTCTTCAAAGATTAGTGTCTTAGCCCGTCCCTGGTAATAGAGCTAGGAGAAGGGGTCCCAGGCTTCTGACTCAAAAGAAAGTTTTTTCCAGTCCAGTGCATAAAGTTCTTCTGAATGAAGCCTCACAGACTCTACAAAGTCTGAGTGGAAAATTCTCTCCTGTTTCGGCCAGCTCTGGGTCAGCTGGCAGATGTTTAAAGAGAACATTTCTTCTGATCCATCCAATGTCAAGAGGTGCTTTGAACTCAGGCTGGAGAGGAACCTGAGTGCATCACGCTCACATCCCAGACCTGTTGCTATAGCATCTGAAATAAATGAGTCACAGGGGAAACAGCGGAGAGTGGTGACAGGTATATGTACAGATCTATGGTTGGTTTCTCAGCCAGCCATCAACCTGACCCAGCTGTGAAACCTAAGTAAGCCTGGGTCATAAAGGGAGGGCGAATACTAATTTCCTATTGGCACCAAGTCTATTCGAACCTTGACCTTCCTCAAACTGTTCTTATTTGATAAACGCAAGGTACCAGAAGCTGAAAAGAAGAAGTAGCATATGCCACAGCGTCAGCCATCTAAAATAACAGACCTCAGAATGAGATAGGGAACAGCTACTGCACTGCAAGAGAAGAACTAAAGACAGATGTGTAATTAAGACACTGTGCCAACGCTGGGTTCCTCTGCACTTGATGTGGGTAAACAAATAGCCGAGTTGATTCCTTCATCTCCTTTGAGTCGCTCTTGAATGTTCCAGTTCGTCCGTAATTAAAAAGAGTGAACACAACAAAATATTTTTAAGTATTGTTCATGTTTCTGATATATCCTGTTGGGTCTATGGAAGAGAAGGCCAAGGCTGCAAAGCTGGTGATGTTATCACCGTTTCCTATCACGCTAACAGCTGCCCTAGTTATAAGCTGTGATAACTACAGTAACTGCTTTGACTTAATGGAACCTTCAATAGGACCAAGCGACACTTTCATAAAGGAGCAGCAAGAACTCAGAGGAAGACCTGTGCACACAACCACCCCACACCTCTCACCCTTGGAAGATGCGCCGACAGAGGCAAAGGGAAGGGGAAAGTTTAATGTAGAAGCAGAGAGAAAAACAATGAGATTTTGGGATTGCGTTATTCAGATTGGCCGATAACATTTGTAACTTCCTTCTGTACATTTTCCACATTAAACGCTTTTACAGAACTCCAGGAATGGATCTGGGAAAGATACAGTAGTGGAGGTAAATGGCAACGTTAGAAACACATTTATATCCAGAGGGGCAGAGGAGAAGTAGTGAAGGCAGGGGTCTAAAGCAATGTCTCAGAGCCCCTGAGTTCCTCAGCCTGTCAGAGAGCCCCTCTCCCACCCTCCTCCTTGGTGTTCAGGGGGCCAGGGCTAATCAACTATATCCTAATGGTCTTCTCTCCAAGCTCTCTTCCCTTCAATTCACACGGTGGATCACTGTCAAATTAATTCTACTATGTAATGCTTCCTTGTTCACAGTAAAATTCAGACCCTTAGTTTGGATTTCAAAGCTCTTCTCACTCCTCAAATATGATCCTGATTTACTTTTCTAATTCTGTACATCATTCTCCATGCTTTAGTTAAACTACCTGCTTTCCATTCCTAAGGGGTCTCCTGTCTGTCTCTCTGCTCTCTCTCTGCTCTTCCTTCCTGATTAATGCCCACCTCCCACGAGCTCCAGCTCTGCTGTCCACTTCTTCTTGCCCATCTTTCAAACCTAGTTCAACTGCTCCCTTCTCTAAAAAGCCTTTTCTGATAACTCAATCTATCCCAGTGGCTCTTTTAATCCCCGTAGTACTTTATATTTATTTTACAGCCTTGATCATACATTGTCCTTCATTATAAGCAAGCTAACTATATATTCTCTCATCTACTCGATTGAAAAATCCTTGACTGGGCTTTTCATATTTGTCTTTTCTTTTCTTATTATGAGAAATAGCACACAAATATAAAGAGTACACACAACCTAAATATATTGCATGATACATTAACATCAAGTACGTCACGTACAATAAATTACACCAAGTATCCAGCGCTGAGGTCAAGAGAGAAAACATTTCCAATTCCTCAGAAGCCCCATCACTTGCCCCCATATGCTTCTACCAAACCCCCTCCACCATTTTCACTTTCCTTTTCTCCTTAGCACCTGCCACAGAGATTTGTGCGTAGTAAGTGGCCAGTAAATACTTGAAGTGTGAATGAAAAGCTGATGAAGTAGGTACAGCTTAAGAAAACATTGTTAGATTCCTTCTCGCTGGTGGAAAAAGGGACCGAAATTCATCCCCCTGTCAATGGTGGGTCAGAATCTCTTCAGACACGAAAGATATACGTTCTACAAAATGTAATTGTTATAGAGCATCTCAAGGGTGGAGAAAACTCAGCACCATGGGATCAAAGCCCTGAGCACGGAAAGGCACTCCCTGGCTAAGTTGTATTTTGAGTTGTCAGGAAGGTAGAGAGAAATTCCGCCTCTTTGGGGGAGGCTTTATTGGAATGTCACAGAAGCCACACAGGCAGCTGGTTCTTGGGGACAACGTCAGGGAAGGGGCCAGGTTGCAGTCGCACTCCCAGTACAGTCGGCATCCTGTGGTGGAATCCGCTTTTCAGGATTTCTCAGAAGCCTTGAGATGGGAGAGCATCTTCCGCCACCCAAGGGCACTAGAAGCAGGGACGGTGACGACATCTTATGCCGTCATGTTCCTGTGACAAGTCACCTTTTCAATATTTATGCTGCATTTTTATCTCTGTATTAGAGAGGCATTATCTGTGCTCAGGCTGTTAAGAACAGTTCTGAGGCAGGCACAGTTCCAGCTGCTTCCTCCTGTTTTCCATCTGCTGCATTTGTGCGTCTTTGTATGCATTTAACTGTTGCTGGTCGGTGTAATTGGGATTTTCTGAGGAGAGGCAAAAAATTCCCTAAGGGTGGGTTGTGCAGTTCAGTTGAACTGAAAGAGATTATCTTGGTGAGGCACTAATAAACATTACTGCTCTCAAGTGGAACAATAAAATAAGTAGTAAATAACTTAAAGTTTCACGAGTTAACTTGCTTCAGTTATGTCTTTGTATCGCAGTATTTATGTATCAGCTACTCTTTCTCCCATTTAATCTTAAATATGTAAATCCGCAATTTATCTGGAATTACTTAATGAAAGACTGATGTGTGAGTGTGGCAGATTATAATATTCCATCACCACCCCTGATCCTCTTTGCCTCTTATTCTTTTCATAGCAGATCAAAAAAGCTGTGTGCATGCTACAAGAATATATTATTTTAAGAGACTTGGACTTAGAAATTGATTTCCTTGATGAGAAAGGAAAAGTCTCCTTCTGACCCAGAGGGTCACTTCATAATCCTGTCACTCTTCATCAAAAGGCCTTTTTTTTTTTTTTCCTTTTAGGAGAAGATGAGACTATTTCTCAAAAGGAATTAATTTTTCAGCTACAGTAAAAACTGCGACTCGCAGACTTAGCCAGCACGCGAAGGGCAGTTTTATTCAAATTACATCTTCTGTGATTAGAACAAGCTTCAGATATATTTTAGGGACAGACAGTTTTAGATAAAGATTGGGATTTATACAATGGGATGAAACTGATATATTTTATTGATGATTTTAATGCTTAAGCTAGAGTCTTTTTTTTTTTTTTTTTGGTAAAGGGATTTCACTGCTGTCAAATATATCATAGTGGCGGTTGATACCGGGAGACTAAACTCTTTGAGTGTGGATTTAAGTTAATAGGCTATTAAACAGCACGTGATTTTTCATCCTCATTTGATTGAGCAACTCATAATCCTTTACTTTGTGATTCAGGAATGCCTGTTACCTGCCACTGGATCACCTGGTTCTCCATCCTGCTGCACGCTTGTATCACCTGGACAGTTTTCCGAAATACGGATGTCCTGGCCACACCTCTGGAAGTTTTGATTTGGTTGATCTGAGGCCTGGGTCTCATGGTTTAAAAAAAAAAATTTTTTTTCTCATTGTATAATATAACATAGATACAAAGCAAAGAAAGAAAAAAGCAGTCATTTTTCAGAGCACTCTGCAACAAGTCACAGGACAGATCCCAGAGTTTGTCATGGGCTACCCTACCATCCTCTCAGATTTTTTCCTTCTAGCTGCTCCAGAATATAGGAGGCTACAAGGAATAAATATATATATTTTTTATCATCACAATCAACTTTTTTTTCTCTTTTTGGTGAAAAATAACATATATACAAAAAAACAATACATTTCAAAGCACAGCACCACAAACACAGATGTCAGAGTTTGGTATGGGTTACAATTCCACAATCCTCATGGCTTTTTAAAAGCTCCCCAAAGTGAATCCAATGCGCAGGTGGAATTGAGGATTCTTGAACTATATATAGTACATTCTGAAACCATGCAACATTCGCTTATCCTTAAGTATTAGGTACAGAAAATTAATATTTGCACTTATATAAAGTTTGCTTATATAAAAATGTTTTGACTCAAGATTTCTAATCTCCTTAATAAGACGAAGCTTAGCATCTATTTGAATCTTCCAGATTAATAATTTTAGGGCTTCTTTTACTGATGGATGGGAGGTTAGCAAATGAAAAGAGCAGTTCAGCAAATCTATATATAAACTCACGTATGTTCAAAGACCAATGTGTGTGAGGCATTAGCAACTTCCTAGAACCTAAGGCTCTTTTTACCCCATCCAAAATTTTCTCTGCCGCAGAATCAGAAGCTCCACCATTTCTTATTCATTTCTTAGTTTGAAGTTTGTTACCCCTAGGTGGTTATCTTTAAAAATGCTTTGCCTGTTAAGGAGACAGCACTAAGTTCCCAGCTCCCTTGTGGGAGAGGGTGTGTCAGATGCTTTCGGGACGGGGCTGACTTAGCGGGTCCACACTAGGTTTAAAGCTCTGCCATCTTGAATTTTTAAATACATTTTTAAACAATGGTCCTGCATTTTCATTTCGCACTGGGACCTACAAATTATGTAGCCAGTCTCAGGTGTGGCCTCTCAAGAGAAATTGCCCATTGCTCTCCAGTGTGGTCTCTGCCAGGGGCTGAGTAGACCCAGAAAAATGTGGTAAGTGGTTATGAGACCTACACAAGGACAGACGAGCGTGCAGTGGGAAGCAACCAGGATGGGGGGGCCAGTGCAAACATCCACTATTTCCTTGGGCTCTTAGAAGGGTATATTTGATGCCATGTCTATTGCACAACAACACCGTGGACAATCACTCATTTACACATATTTACTAGACGCCGACTGTATGCAGGCACAGGGTTAAAGCCTGGGGATATAGGAGCGAGCCATTTCAGGGAGTCTACACTCCAGCAGGAAGACAGCCACTTAGAATTCCATGTGGAAAGTTTTCTGTATGGGATGTATGAGGTTCCGTGGGAGCATGTACAAGGGTGCGAACTCAATTTTCTGGCTTCAGGTCAGGCAGAATGTTCAAGCTAAGACTGAAGGATATTTAGAATATAGCTGTGTGAAGAGGAGACTCTAGAATCTCCTAGACAGAGAAAGAAGCATGGGCAAATGCACAGGGGCACAAGAGGGAAAACCATGTCTTAGAGGAAATGAAATGAGGTCCGGTGTGGCTGGAAATGCCAGGAAGCAGTAGTAGTGGTGATGGGGAGGGGTGTTTAGAGATTATGTTGAAGAGGTAAATAGGAGCAAGGTCATAAAAAATAAACACAGCAGCCTTTTAACTAGACCACAGAGCTAAGGGCTTTGCATGCCCTGAATCATTTAAACCTCACAACAAGGCAGGTCCTTATGGGTAGGTCCATTTCTTAGGCCCATTTTACAGAGGAGGAAACTGAGGCATAGACTAAGTCAAAGTCCAAGGTCGCACAGATAGTAAAACTGTAGAATTAGGATTCGAAGGCAGATAGATATGTGTCCTCACAAGGCCTGAGTCCTAAATCACCTCATCATTTAGTTAAGAAATTTGAACTTTATCCCTAGGGAAATATTACAGGGCTTTAAGCAGGCAAGTGACCCAAAGAGCTTCCATTTTCGAAAAACAACTCTAGCTACAAAATGGAGAATGGTTCTGAGGGACAGAAGTGGAGAAGAGGGAAGAGAAGGCCACTCCCTCCAGCCCTGGATTCAGGCAGATGAAGCCCTAAATTATCCTGTTCATGAGATCCTGCCTGGACAGAGAATTCATAGCTTGAGAGCCATAAGGGGCTTGTGTGATCCCACTGAATTCTTCAAAGGCTTTTCTTTAGGGATTACTCAAGGCCTGATCGCAGTCTAACATGGTAAACTGCTGGGACAGTGGGCAGTTTTCTCAGACATCACATAATCTGTAAAGCTTCCATAAAGTCCTGTCAGACTCACCGTCAAAGAACCAACGTCTAGTGGACTT
Source organism: Myrmecophaga tridactyla (assembly GCA_004026745.1). NCBI lineage: Eukaryota > Metazoa > Chordata > Mammalia > Pilosa > Myrmecophagidae > Myrmecophaga > Myrmecophaga tridactyla. Next base: position 66,396 of record PVIY010004539.1, read on the forward strand.
TAAATGAAATTGACTCCTCTCAAACCAGCCTCAACTCATAGCCTGGGGTCGTTCCCCAAGTCTTGTAAGGGTAAGAGCTGTACTAGGCTTTTTTAGTTCCCTTTGCAGGGAAGTTCCAGCACTCAATAAAGCTTCCCAACACAGCAAGGGCTTCACGCACACTGCAGCATGACTGGTCCTCTGGCTGGGTCACTGAAGGCCTCTAAGCTTCTAGATGCGAGTCTCAGGGTGGGCTGGGTTTAAATTTCTATGCTATTATGATTTTATGACCCATTATATTATAGAGGAAAGATTTATTGGAACTGGTTTCATAGAGAAACACTAGATCTCAAGCAGATCCTGAAGAGCTAGCTTTAAAGAACGTGCTCTGTTCCCTTCCTACTGTGTGACATTCAGCGGCTCTGGAGCTCATTTAGTCACTTAATGGATTATCGCTTTCCCTTGCTTCTTCCTCTGGTGTATCTTTTGGAATCTGAAAGAGACAATGAAGTACAATCTGGTCATACATTTCTAATAGGAAATTTTTGATAAAGTTTGGGCAAGATAGACCACTGAAACTCAAGTTCAGAGTGTGGTAGTTTGGTCTCTTTATGAAGAATCATCTGCATTGTGGATCAACATACATAAAACAAGAAATAAATGATCTCAAATGATTCCTTGCAGAGTCTCAAGTGGTTCAGTAAAAGCAAATATATGCACAAATAAAACAAAACTCAACTAAAAAACTCTCTTTACATTTTTGGCCCCCTCTTCCTTCTGTTTCTTAGACAAGATGCTCTCCACTGATACTTCCTTTCCAAACTTCCTTGGGGGATTCTCCATCTGCTATTCCAATCTCCTCCCCTACAGCGTCTTCTCAGCAACCACCATCATTTTATCTCTGAGACCTCATAGAGTTGATGTTTTCACCTTTCTTACTTCCTGTGAAATAGCATGACGAAGTGGAGCGTGTTTTGGAGTCTGCCATAATTGGGTTCGAATCCCAGGAATCTTTTACTCCAGGGCTCGTATTCTCCACATCCTCATCTATAAAAATGATAAGTTAATAAAACCCAGGAGTCTTGTTGGGGGCCAAATGGCGCAATGTATTTGAGAATACTTGGTTTCTTATAGGGCGTGTGATTTCCTTTCCTTCCATCCCACTGATGCCTCGGCTCATGTGATTGCCCATCTAATATTTCTCTCAAATCCAGCTGTCTGTCTGCATGGCTTTCTCTAATCCAGACCCTTCTTTGTTCTCTGTCCCCTCAGGATTCAGAGGTCCCATGGCTTGGCAAATGGTTTCCTCCTACTCATGGTATGTCAGGACCTTCCCTAGTCCTTGGGGACAGAAGCCACGTCTGAGAATAATTGTGAACATTCCTGCAGTGCCCACTACCGCGATCTATGCATGGGGGGAAAGTCATAAACATGGCATTGGCCATGGAGTGGAAAGAGCAGGCACCCCATGGAAGACACTGTGGATTACCACAGGGTGGCATTCACCATGAATGTTCATGAAATAATAAAGAATTCCTTCAGCTTTTTATTTTATGCTTACTCAGGGATAGTAAAAAGCCCACGGATTCTTATTTATCTGTTAATGTATCACCACTATTGAGTTTGTGGAAATATAAGCTTACTGTACCTCATCCCAGAAGAGGCAGATGTGGTTACATTAGATTTTTACAGGAGAGTATTCAGCGAATCTTTTGGTGTGTGGGGTTCTTGTTAACTCTAAACATAGAGAATGTAATTTTTTCCCCCTACATGGACATAATTCTATTGGAAAGGGGAAACTGAAAACGAGAGAAGGGAAGGAGAGCGTAACTGTTTAGTCAAAGTGTGTCTCCAGGCTGGTTCACAGCAACCACAATCACACACCACTATGAGCACACACACTGGTACATGCTAGAAGGCACTGCTTTAATGCTTTCCCCATGACAATTCTTTTAATCCTACTATCAGTTACACAGGACATAATACTCTCCCCACTTTACAGATGTGAATGCTGTGGCACAGAGAGGTTACGTGATCTGCCTCATTTTGCTCAGCTTCAAAATGGTAGAACCAGGGTGAAATCCAGAGTTGACTCTACAGCCTGAGCTTGGAACCCCTGTGCTGTGCTGCTCCTGTAGCATGGGGCCCTGTGATAATAAAGACTTTCTTATTACAGGCATCCACAGGGGAACATTTTGATGAAGGCCCGTCAAGGTGCCCCAGGGAATCCCTGGGTACTCAACAAATAACCTGGGCCAGGCTTCCCTCTCTTTAGTGTGTCCCTTCTCCTCTCCCCAGGTTGGACATCCATAACCCAAGCTCTCCCTTCTCTTGAACCAGGACATGGCCTGCGAACGCTGTAGGGAGCTACTTTTAATTGGCCTGACAGTTGGTGTGGACGTGGAAACCTGTTTGTCATGCTTGTCCTTGCACAAGGACTAGAGATAATGTCATATTTGTGTTTAGAGTCTGGTGCAGTGCTAGAATTAGAACTGGTGCTCAGTGAATGCGTGAATGAGGACTTACGGAACTCAAGCACATTTGCACTTACCATGGATTCTACTGTGATTCCGATGGAACCAAAGGTTTTCAAGGCAGAATATCGTCTTTAAGCATCAGGATTGGCCTTTATGGAAAGAGAAATGTAAACAGGACTCTAATTAGAGAATTTACTAATTATTCTTCCCTGCTGAGGACATTAGCTGGGGTTTAGTCTTTAGCTGTGACAGCCATATGACTTTCACTTTATCTCCAGAAAGGGAAAAATTGACTGGAAAGATTCATTTCAATACCCTGATTTCTTTCCCGCTCTCCTTCACCCTAAAAAAAAAAAGATATTCCAGCATGAAAGATCACAGACTCAGCCCAAAACTGTGGACCCAGGTTGATTGCATTCAGGAAACTGCACACTCCTGGAGACCCAACTGCTGAGGCAAAGATAAATCGGCAGGAAGATTTCTTTGGAATGATGTGAATTTAATGAATCATGAAAAATATCCCCAGCTGTTCTTAAATTTAAGGGAGAGTGAGTGATAACAAAAGATAGTTTCCCTTCCTCTTAGATGTAGGTTGGAGCGGAAAGAGCCGTGGTAAAAAAAACCCCTGAGGCCAAAAGCTTGCCTTTTCTTTCCCATCTTTTCTATTGTTAAGGGGGGAAAAAAGCTGTCTGCAGTCAGCAGCCACTGAAGGGCATGATGAAGAGTGTTTGCTATTACCAGACTTTAAGAATTCTCCACTCTGGTTTCAAAGATCAGGCTGCCCTTGCAGGCAAACATTTAGAAAGTGGTGGGCTTTTCTCTCACTACCTCCCACCCCCCGAACACCACTGCCCTCACATTTCATTCAGCCCCTTTATTAACACATTGACTTGCTGAAATTAAAAATAATGATTCTCCCTTTCCTCATCCCAGCTGCTGCAGTCCCCACTCACCCCAGCCCTTGAAATCCTTATTAACCCATTGATTTGTGTGGTCTCCCCGGGCTGTCCTCAGCTGGGAGATCCGAGCCAGACCGTTGTGGGTTTGGCTAAGCTTCAGGGATTCCCATCTTAGATCCCAGAGGTCTCCGCTGGAGGGCTCCGAGAAGTGTTTGCAGGACAAGAGTGGCTTCTCTTCTTTCCTCCTTCTTTCTCCTCCAGCTCTCTGCCTTGGCTGACATTGGTCCCCCCTGATCAGGCCCCAGCACAGCGTCCAGGTGCTCAGCTCTCTTTCCCTACCTGGACAAGTGCAAGGTGGGCGGGTAGCTGTGAAGGTCCTGTGGGAATGCCTGATCACCTCTGGTACCCTGGGATCTACTCATTGTCTTAGAAAAGTCTCCCTTTCTTTCCAGGTGGGTGGGGAAGACAAGCGGCTGCTAAGCAAGATTTTTTCCCCCCTTTAAAGCATAAGCAGGGGCTAAGAGATGGTTTTGAGGGCTAGGAATGCTGGCTTCTCTGTACAACCATTAAAGGAAGTCAGAGAGGAGATGAATGCTGATGACAATGATGTTGAATATTAAAGAAAAAAGAAACCCACAGAAATTGACGTACAATGTACCAAGCACACTGTTAAGTGCTTCTCACATATTATAAATCTAATCCAATACAAATCTCCCAGGAAATGGATCATTGTGATTGAGAATTCAACAAACAGGTTTGGGTGAGATATTGGCAGGAATAAGTTATTTTTTATTTTTCACCACTTTCTCCAAAGTCTGTAGGATCTCATGCCTTCTTGGCAGATCCATAAGCTTGCCAGTAATTTTTTTTTTTGTATGCTGTGTGGTGGGGGTCACATTTCATTCTTTTTCCATGTAGCCATCCTGTTATTACAACACCATTGTTGAATTTTTTTGGGGGGGGTAAGTGGAGTGTTCATGGGTTGGGAGTCAAACCCGGGTCCTCCGCATGGCAGGCAAGAATTCTACCACTGAACTACCCATGCACCCCTGCTGGTAACTGTTAAATATTAAAAAATAATTTCAAACAAGACAGTGTGTTATTGACAGAGGGATAATCATGTAGATCATTAGAACAAAATAGAAAACCCAGAAATAGCCCCAAACAAGTATGGTCAACTGATTTTTGACAAAGGTGCGAAAGCAATTCAATGGAGAAAATTTTCAACAAATGGTACTGGAGCAATTGGGTATCCACAGTCAAAACGTGACCTGCCTAAATTTCACACTTTATACAAAAATTAACTCACAATGGATCACACATTTAAATGTAAAATGTAAATCCATAAAACTTTAACAAGAAAGGAGGGAGAAAAACCTTTGAGACTTAGGACTTGGTGAAGAGTTCTCAAGTTTGAAAGCAAAATCACAACCCATTAAAGAAAATATATTGATAATTTGGATGCAAAGACAAGCTACAGACAAGGAGGAGATAGTTGCACAACACTTCTCAAAAAAGAAATCGTGTCTAGAATATAAAAAAAGAACTCTCAAAATTCAATAGTAAATGAGCATAAAATTCAATTAGAAAATGGGCACAAAACATGAAGAAACATTTCACCAAAGAAGATACATGGTGGCAAAGAAGCACATGAAAAGTTGCTCACCACTAGCCATTAGGGAAATGAAAATTAAGACACAATGAGATATCACTACCCACCTATTAGAATAGCTATAATGTGACATTGCAAAATGCTGGTAAAGGATGTGGAGAATCTAGTTCTCTCGTGTATTATTGCTGGTGGGAATTTAAAATGCTATGGCCATTTGGAAAACAGTTTGTGCATTTCTTTAAAAACTAAACGTGTGCTTACGATACAATCTAGTAATCATGCTCCTGGGCATTTTTCCCCCCAAAAATGAAAACTAATGTTTCATAAAACTTGTACTTGATTGTTCACAGCAGCTTTATTTATTATTAGCCTCAAACTGGAGACAACCAAAATGCCCTACAATAGGTAAATGGTTAAACAAACTGTGGTATAGCCATCCCATGGAATACTATACAACAATAAAAAAGGAATGCATCATTAGTACATACAACAAATGGGATGAACCTAAATGGCAATACACTGAATGAAAAAAGTCATTCTCAAAAGGTCATATACTGTATGGTTCCACATATATAAATCCTTAAATGACAACGTTACAGGGATGAAGAACAAATGAATGATTATCAGGACATGGAGATAGTGGTGGTGGGGGTGGGGGAGGTTAAGTATGACTGTAAAGGGAAGAATGAGGGAAAGCACTGTGGTGATGGAACAGTTTTGATCTCGATTGAGCTGCAAGTTACGTGAATAAACACCTGGGATAAAACAATAGAGAGCAGTACATTTGTACCAACGTCAGTTTCCTGGTTTCAATATTGTCCTTCAGTTATGTAAGATTTAACCTTTGGGGGAAGCTGGGTAAAGGATACATGAGACCTTGCTGTACTGGCTTTGCAACTCCCTGTGAATCTATAATTATTTCACAATTTAAAAATATAAAAAGAAAAATAAAATTTAAAAAATCGTATTTTTCAGTAGTATGTATTCTGTTCCAGTCTAATACAGAAACATTAATGTATCATCCAATTCAATGCTTCTCCCTTCCCTAGCACTGGTACCGTAACGCAACTGACCTGCTGGGTTAGTTACGGTATGCTAAGCCATGCTATAGTAGTAGAAAAATAAAACAATCCTGAAATCTTGGATCCTTAGCATAATAAAGTTTTGTCTCTTATATCCATTGAGGTGTGGGTAGTTCATCTTTCAAGCAATGATTCAGGGATCCAGTCTCCTTCCATCTTGTAATTCTTCTGTTTTCAATGTGTGGTCACTCTGAGGGAACAGATATGGTGGATGTGACCAGGCAGAAGACTTCATGATTATGCCTGTCACTTCTGCCTACGTTTCATTGCCCAGGATCTAGGCAGGCACAGGGACCCAGCTTAACTGAATGGAGGTGGGGAGACCCAGTCTTCCCGGTGTGCTCAGGAAATCGTAGCAAGCAGGACTGGAGAACATCCAGCCACTCCCCTTCCTGCAGAGGGAAGGGTGACTTGGTAAGTGTCTTTTCTCCTCCTCCTTCCACGTCCTCCCCCACCACATTTGCTGAGTCTGGCCTACACAGGGAGGTAAGGAATGAGTTGAGGAAAAGGACAACATCTTCTGTGGCCCCTGGTGGTGTATTCTGGGGTTGGCAGTATGTGTGGTCCAAATGCTGGCTCTTTTTCTCCTGAGACAACTTTGTGGGTCATCCGGGGACACTGCCCCCCTCCACAGGGATCTCTTCTGTACCATTTCTCGGTAGACTGGGTCGCCTCCTGGCTGACTGTGTAGGACATCCCCTCACCTCCTGCATCCGGAGGCACACCCAGCCCTCTCTCCATTGGCATCATTTCAACCTGCCAGACAAGACAAGCATGATAAGTTCTCCCGGGTGGGGTCATTGACTCAAGCCTGATTCGCAGGGAAACCCTGTATCCTTTCTCCCACCGCATCTCTCCTTACTTGCTTTGCCATTAGAGGAAGCTTTAACCAGACTCTTGCCTTAGACATTTTCAGGGAAGAGTCAGGCAACACAGGTCATTTTCTGTGGAGATCTCTCTCACTTTCTCTTCTCTAGGGCCCACACAGTCCCTCACTTAGCTTGAGGAGAGAAACTCCCTCTCCCTTCCTCAGTGTGTAAACAGGAAGGGAAAAATCCATACTGTCTGGTTTTATTCAAATCAATTTTCTGGTGTCTTGTTATGTATTGGTCAGAGCAGAGTGATGAACTGTAGGACACAGTATCTAGTTTTGCCATCTGCCAGCAATTCCTGCATGGATGGTTGGATTCTTCGCTTTAGAACATGTTCATCCTTAACAAACCCATTGTCCTCAGTTTTGGGGACTCAACCAAAACGCTGAGAGAATTGGAAAAGTTGCATTTGACATCTTGTTAAATAACATTTTTTTTTTCCGTTTTGTAGATGTCGATCCCACGATTTAAAATGGTTAAGGAATTTGTGCAAAGTCATACAGATATATATATATATATATGTATACATCCATATAAACAGAGTAATATATGGATTGCAAAAACTGTGGTGGGAAGATGAAGCAGCTGAGATGAGGGACGAGAATATAATTATATTTACCTTCAGTCAGTCAATGTGTTCATGTCAATGCTTTAATAGAAAGCAGGAATAAATTGCTTCAAATGTGCTACTAGTTGAGAATTAGAATCAGCAATGTCATCTTTGTATTTTTTTTCCTCTGAGAGTTTCTTAACCCCTCCTGTTCTAATCTACCCAATTCCTGACACTTCTTTATCCCACTCATACAGGAACACACAGACCTCTTGGGCAAAATGTATCCTTGCCACGATATCTTAAAGGTCCTTTGTGTATTCCTCATACAGTGGAATGCCAAAATTATAATTTAAGCATCTGTCACCTGGGAGCCTTGTGTGCGTGTGGAGACTTGGTTTAGGAAAGCAATTTGAAAATTTGAGGATATGGCTCCTAGAAAGCAAAATTGCTAAAGTGTTGTGTATATGAAGTGGCAGAGGAATTTGGGGGTAGAAGAGCAGAGATGAGGGGAGGGAAGTAGAGAAGAGAGAAGGTGGGTTACAAGCAAGAATTCAGCCTCTGCAAATGGAGCACCGGTTTCAGAACCAAAATGTGTGATGGCGAATTTTCTGTTGCTTGAGATGTAAGCTTCTTCACCTCTCAAAACGTCCATTGAAGGTCTATGGACATAGGTTCCTTGTGTTCGCATTTTTAGAGAAAGGGGAAATCAAGGGCAGAGCAGCCTTTCTAATTCCAAGTTGGTGTGGCATAAAGAGAAGAGAAGCTGGAGGAAAAATAGAGGAGTAATACCCAAGAGCTTATGGAACATAACTGTAGAGCCAGAAGTGGCCCTGAGAAGTTTGCAATGGGAATTATAGAAATCTAGGGGAGGGCATGAGACTTACTACAGGATGTCACAGAGTCAGTTTGGGCTAATTTAGTCTAAATCTCACACGAGAGGGTGACTGCAGCTGACACATGGGCTGTGCTCAAAATAATAAAAAATCCGTTGAAGAATATACTATATACTCCACAACTCTTTCTCACATAACTTTTCACCCAGTTCTGTTAAAAGAATAGTTGAAATGACTTCTACTTAACTTTCCATGCCTAACCTTTGTGAGGACGTGCCAGAAAGGAACGAAATAAACACAAGATTGAGTCTGATTAAAGAAGGGAGAATCAAGTGGTGTGAGTAGTAGAATAAATTCATGAGAACTTACAATAATTAAGTTTGACCAGCGAGCTAGCAAAAAGCCTGTTTTTTGTGTGTACACGTCTGAGTCTGCATCTAGAGCAATGCTTCCTGTATTTAATGTACATGACGGTCACCTGAAGCCCTTCTGGTGGGGTTGGTGGTGGGCCATAAGATTCTGCCTTTCCAACAAGCTCGCAGGTGATCCATTGCTGCTGGTCTGAAGCCATATTTTGAGTAGGAAGGTTTTAAAGCATGGGGTGGTAACTTTTTTTAACCCCGAAGGCCATTGATGGGGCCAAGGCAGAGATATAAAATATGGGAATGTAGATAAGGGAAGAGTGAAGGGAGAATAGAGGGAGAGAAGATTGAGCCACCACCACCATCATAAAATAAAAGCCAGGAAACTCTAGTAAGAGGAATAGGGGGTCACCAGACATTGTCTCTGGGACTCCTTGATGGTTACCTCAAAGATACATTGCTTCGCCCTCTATTAAACAGCACACGTTTTTGTGTGTGCCTTCAAAGTACAGAATTTTCAAGGGTGAAAAAGCCAATGTTTGATTCTATAGTGACTTACCAGTATTTATTAAGCAACCGCTATGGACAAATCCGGTGCTTTTATGAACCTGTCTAATACACTAAAGGAGTTTACATCTGAAGGGGAAGCGCAGAACTAAAAAACACATAAATTATAAGTCTTAGTAAATTATGCATGAAGCCTAATACTGTATACTTTATTAATATAATAAAAAGTAATAAAATATATCTTAATATAATAAATAAATATATTTATTAATATGGTCTAATATGTATGATATATATAATATATTTAATGTAGTTTTAGTAAAATGAACTTCTACATCCAATACACCCATATTCTATCATTTATTTAGGTAGGCTAGGCAGACCTCGGATCACTGTTTTATGAAGGAGGAAAGGGAAGCTCAGAAGGGTCTACGCTTTGCCCAAGGTCCTATTTTTCCATGAACCTCCTCACTTTTTGGGCTGGTTTCCACATCTCCCACCATTCCATCTTTCTCTAGCTTAGGGAGCCGAGACTTCTCAATCAGCTCAGCTTTAATTAGTTTTGTATCAACAGTTTTCACCCTCATTAAAAATCTAAACCAGTTAAACAGATTTCACAGAAAACCAAACTAAGCTTTAAACCAAGTCCAATGCCAGGTCACCTCTTTCTAAGTAGAGGGTATTTCAGAATATGTCATTGCAAGCAGTGGGAAATAATAAGAACTTCTTTGTCAGCTTAAGTTCTCCTTTGCTTATGACTTAAGTTCCAAAACTCACATGCAGCTCAGCTTCTCTCTCTCTCTCTCTCTAAATATATATGTGCAAATGTGCTATTTTAGACATCATTTTGCTAATTGGAAACAAATTCTTCCATTAATGTCATCATATTAATTTGGTCCCACCATTAGTGTAGCTTAACAATGTATTTTAATCCTAAGCAGTTTTGTAGTCTCACAGATATGTATTTTTTAACTTTCTTCATTATTTCATTTTAAAAATATGTTTTTTTTGGTTAGAGAAGTTGTAGTTGACAGAAAAATCATGCAGAAAATACGGAGTTCCCATATACTCTCTTCACATGCATAGTTTTCCGTATTATTATCACTCTGGGTGTCATATCTTTGCTACAATTGATGAAAAAATATTATAATAATTGTACTGTTAAATGTAGTACATAACTTACATTAGGGTTCACCATTTGTATTATACAGTCCTACGATTTTTTTTGAATTTTTATTCTAATGACATATATACAACCTAAAATCTTGTAACTGCATTCAAATGTGTAATTCAAAGGTGGTGTGCTACCATCATAACCATCCATTACCACAGCTTTTCCATCAACCTAAACACAAATTCTATACCAATTAAACATTAAGTCCCCATTCCCTAGGGCTCCCCTGCCTCCAGCCCCTGGTAATCATTTTAGTTTGCATATTCTAATATTTTACATTAGTGAGACCAGATAGGGTTTGTCCTTTTGTGTCTGGCTTATTTCACTCAACATGATATCTTCAAGTTTCATCCAAGTTGTTGCATGTATCAGAATGTTATTTCTTTTCATGGCTGAGTAATATTCCATTGTATTTGTATGTATATATACCACATTTTGTTTATCCATTCATCCGTTGATGAACATTTGGATTGTGTCCACATTTTGGCAATTTTGACTATTGCTGCTATGAACACAGGTGCTCAAATGCTTATTTGAGTCCCTGCTTTCAATTCTTTGTGTATATATCTAGAAGTGGGATTATTGAGTCATATAGTAATTCTATATTTGACTTTCTGAGGAATTACCAAACTGTTTTTTCAGTGGCTGCACTATTTTACATTCTCACCAAAAATGAACAAGTGTTACTATTTTTCCACATCTTCTCCAAAACTTTTTTTTTCCATTTTTAAAATAGTAACCATTCAAGTGGGTGTGAAATGGTATCTCGGTGTGGTTTTGATTTGCATATTTTGTCTATTTGTATAGCTCATTGGAGAAATGTCTATTCAAGTCTTTTGCCCATTTTTAAATTGGATTGTCTTTTTGTGATTGAGTTGTAGGATTTCTTTCTGTATTCCAGATAGTAAAGCCTTATCAAATATATGCTCTCCAAATATTTTCTTCTCTTCTGTACGTTGCCTTTTTACTTTAATGATGAAGTCCTTTGATACATAAAAGTTTTAAATTCTGATGAAGTCCCATTTATCCACTTTTTTTTTGTTGCTCATACTTTTGGTGTAAAATCTAAGAAACCATTACCTAACACAGGGTCCTGAAAAATGTCCCTCTGTTTTCTTCTAGGAGTCTTATAGTCTGGTTCTTACATTTAGGTCTTTGGTCCATTTTGAATTGATTTTTGTATGTACAGGCATACCTTGGAGTTATTGTGGGTTCAGTTCCAGACAACTGCAATAAAGTGAATATCACAATAAAGTGAGTCACACAAATATTTTGGTTTCCCAGTGCCTATAAAAGTTATGTTTACACTGTACTGTGGTATAGTAAGTGTAGGATAGCATTATGTCCAAAAACTTAGGTACATAGCTTAAAACTGCTAACCATCATCTGAGCCTTCAGTGAGTCATAATCTTTTTTGATGGTAGAGGGACTTGCTTCGACACTGATTGCTTATGATTAATCAGGATGGTGGTTGCTGCAGGGGTGGTTGTGGCCATTTCTTAAAAACTTCTTAAAAGAAGACAGCAATGAAGTTTGCCTCATCAAGTGACATGTCCTTTCATGAAAGCATTCTCTGTAGCTTTCAAAGCTGTTTGATGGCATTTATCCACAGAAGAACTTTCTTCAAAATTGGAGTCACCCCTCTCAAATCCTGCCACTGTTTTATCAACTACATTTATGTAATATTCTAAATCCTTATTGTCATTTCAACAATGTTCAGAGCATCTTCACCAGGGGTAGATTCCATCTCAAGAAATCATTTCTTTTCTCATCCATAAGAAGCAACTGCTCATCCATTCAAGTTTCATCATTAGATTGCAGCAATTCAGTCACATCTTCAGGCTCCACTTCTAACACTAGTTCTCTTGTTATTTCCATCTCATCTGTGGTTACTTCCTCAACTGAAATCATGACCCTCTTCAAGTCATCCATGAGGGGTGAAATCAACTTCTTCTAAACTCCTGTTCATGTTGAAATGTTATCTTCCTCCCACGAATCAAGAATGTTCTTAATGGCATCTAGAATGGTGAATTCTTTCCAGAAGGTTTTCAATTGACTTTTCCCAGATCCAGCAGAGGAATCACTATCAATGGTATCTATAGCCTTACAAAATCCATTTCTTAAACTCTTTGATCCATGGGCTGCAGAACAGATGTTGTGTCAGCAGGGATGAAAACATTCATTGTGTTGGACATCTCCATCAGAGCTCTTGGGTGACCGGGTACATTGCCAATGAGTAGTAATATTTTGGGAGGAATGCTTTTTTTTTCCTGCATAGTAGGTCTCAACAGTGGGATTAAAATACTTAGTAAGCCATGTTGTAAACAGATGTGCTGTCATTCAGGCTTTGTCGTTTCATTTACAGAGCACAGGCTGATAAAGATTTATCATAATTCTTAAGGGCCCTAGGATTTTTAGAATGGTAAATGACCATTGGCTTCAACTTAAAGTCACCAGCTGCATTAGCCCTTAACAAGAGGGACAGCCTTTGAGACTTTGAAGCCAGACATTAACTTCTCTCTAGCTATGGTGTCTTTTTCCAATAGAAGGCTGTTTTGTCTACATTGAAAATCTGTTTAATATAGCCACCTTTATCAATTATCTTAACTAGATCTTCTGGAAAATTTGCCACAAATTCTATATCAGCACTTGCTGATGGAGATGAATACCTGGTGCTTGTGTTACAGAGATGGCTTCTTTCCTTAAAACCTCATGAACCAACTTCTGCTAGCTTCAAGCTTCTCTTCTGCAGCTTTCTCACCTCTCTCTGCCTTCACAGAATTGAAGAGAGTTGGAGACTTGCTTTGACTTATGAAGATGTTGGGGGTGGTTTGATCTCCTATCCACATCACTAATAGTTTCTCCATATCAGCAACAAGTTTGTTTTCACTTTCCTAACATTCTTGTGTTCACCAGAGCAGCCCTCTTAATTTCAGGAACTTTTCCTTTGCATTCTCAATTTGGCTAATTGTTTTCTACAAGAGGCCTAGCTTTCAATCTGTCTTGTCTTTCAACGTGCCTTCCTCACTAAGCTTAATCATTTTTGGCTTTTGATTTAAAGTGAGAGATGAACGACTCTTCTTTGCACTTGAACACTTAGAGACTACTGTACGGCTATTAACTGGCCTAATTTCAATATTGTTGTCTCAGGGAATAGGGTGACTCGAGGAGAGGTTGAGAAACAGGGGAACTGCTGGTCAGTGGAACAGTCGGAATACACATAACAGTTTTGGGTCACCATCTTCTGTGAGCATGGGTCATGGATACCCAAGGCAATTACAATCGTAACATCAAAGATTGCTAGTCATAGATGACTCTAACAGGTTGAAATATTCCAACAATTACCAAGATGCGATACAGAAACCTGAAGTGAGCACATACTGTCAAAAAAATGGCACTGAGACATATGCTCGACACAGGGTAAATCAATTTGTAAAAAACACAATTTCTACAAAGCTCAATAAAGTAAAGTGTGATAAAATGAGATATGCCTATATGTTTTATGGCTTTATGGATGGCAAAACTGGATTGGAGAACAGAGCAGGAAATGCTTGATCTGTTAAAAACAGGAAAGTTCCGTGAGAGAGAGCCAAAGAGACAGCTCAAGCAATACATAGCAATGTCCCTCCAATACCTTCTCTTGGCCTGGTCTTAGAATAGAACCTCTGGTAGAGGAGTACAGTGATTCTAGAAGCTCTTCTTATTAAGATTTTAGCTTGGTACCTTCTACAGTCTCTACAGTTCTGGAGAAGGGTTAAAAAAAGGCTCAGGGGGCAGTTCTGTTGTTAGACCACGGTAAGAGGGGCGCTTGCCCCAGGCCCTGTGCTTTGGAAGGTTGCACTCTGGCCTTTTCTGGCAGTGCCCTCCTCCATGGGATCAAGCAAAGAAACCCATCCCAAAACCACACTTCCCTTCTTGACCATCCTTGGGAATTTCCTGTCCAAGTGGCCTCAAGCCTGCCCCCAAGCTTGAGTAGGATCTATCCCGGTGGGCTGGAAGGTGTTTCCTTTCTCTTTATCTCTCCCCCAACCCTTCTGCCCTGAGGTTGCATTCTGCCACTGGTGTGTGTGCCTCGAGAACTGAGGGTTGGGAGTGGGTGGTGGATTTATATACAGTGGTGGAGAGGTTCAGGGTGCGATGGAGCTTGGACATGCCAGCTAGAGTTGCAATATTGCAGTGTGGGATGGAATGGAGGTTAGAGGGAAGGGAAGGGGGAAAACCACTGATGGCCAGTTCTCCCAGCATTCTCGCATTCTAGTACAGCACTCTTAAGCATACAGGAATTAAAAATTAGAACCTTTCAAGTTGTTATAAAAGAATATTTATCAAGGTAAGAGGACAGAACACACTTTACATTGTAATTTGTTGACTTGATTTGTAATTTTCAAGGCTTTAGCTATATGGTACATGGGTCTCTATCTGTGTCCTTGCCGCAGGTCCCACAGTTTGAGGGATAGGAATAAGGAGGTCCTAGGTCTGGCTCTCAACTAGGCACTAAGGAAAGAAGTAGAGAGTCTACGCTCCCGCACAGCAAAATTTCTCCAAATTATGGCCCTCAAGCCAAAAGTATTGTATTATGCTCCCAACTTCTATGAGTCCACAGCAGGGCCAGCTTGTCTTTGCTCCTTTATGTCTGGGAATTCCATTGCAAAGACTTGAAGGCTTGTGAGGACTCAATGACTAGGGGCTGGAATCTTTTAACATCAACTCCCACGTCTGGTGATTCATTTGGCCATTGGTGTATTCAGGGACCTCCACTGATGTGGCTGCAGCATTAATTCATGATCTCTCCTTGCAAACTGGGCCTCCTCACAGCATGGTGACTGGGATCCAGAGCTAGCATCCTGAAGAGAACCAGGAAGGAGCTGAAATGCATTTTATGGCCTGGCCTTGGAAGTCACCTAGTATCACTTCAGCCATAGCTACAAAAGTCTGCTCGGATGTAGGGGGATGGAATATGAATGGCACTACTTGATGGGAGACGTGTCAGAAACACATGGCAAGAAAGCCCAGTAGGTGGAAGATATTGTTATGGCTATTTTTTTGAAAATGGAATCTATGCCCGTGTCCTTTAAGAGCACACAACAGACAGATATTTGGGGAAAAATCCCTGGTTAAGGGTTTCTATGATGGTTATATTAGTTAAGTCAAGTAAAATGTTCAGAACAGTGCTTTGACATATGGTAAGACCCAATAAGCAGCAGCTTCTGTCTTCATCTTAGTGTTCTCCTCTCCTTTCTTCTTCCTCCTTCTCTTCCTCCCTGCCTCTCCCTTCCCACCTCTTCCTCCTCATCTCTGAGGAGCCTGTGGAGATAGTTTGATCCTGTATAAAAGAGAGGAAACTGAGACACAGACAAGATAAATGTGGTTTTCAGTATCGCCAAGCATTTCAGTGGTAACGCTTGTGTTTGAACTTGGGCTTCTCGCTCCTATCAAGGAACTGTGTAGCGATGATTTGGGGACATTGTAAAGGAGTGGCCATGTGTTCTGAGTCTAAAGAGTATTGATGACCTGGAATCTTTGTAACAGCTTTTACTCATCTGATGCTACTGACTTCACAGAAGATTTCAGTGGGTGTATTGTCAGATACCTTTTTCTTTAAAAGCAGCAAACAATTTAAAAACTAATAACCATAAATCTTTAGTAATAAGATACCCATTAATATGGTTAATTTAGATTTACAAAATCAGACATTTATTGTTTTTTTTTTTAATTGAGAAATATCCACACACATATGTCCAACCACATTATACAATCAGTGGCTCACAGTATCATCATATAGTTGTGTATTCTTTACCATGATCATTTTTAGAACATTTGCATCACTCCAGAAAAAGAAATAGAAAGAAAAAAACTCATACATCCCATACCTCTTACCCTTCCCTTTCATTGACCCACAGTATTTCAATCTACCCAATTTTTACCCTTTATCTCCCCCTATTGTTTTTTATTTTGAAATGCTCTCTCCTAAGGTAATTAGTGAAACAAATTTGTAGGGGGTAAGGAGCCAAACTTTGTAAATATTATAGGTACTGAATTAAATAAATCCAGTCTCCAGAAACTTATTTGGCAATACTCCCTTGTTTGATGGTGTTCAAACATTTGAAAACAAATTCCTTTCTTTTTTTTTCTCTTTTTCTTCCTTCCTTCCTCCCTTCCTTCCTCCCTTCCTTCCTTCCTTCCTTCCTTCCTTCCTTCCTTCCTTCCTTCCTTCCTTCCTTCTTACCCTTCTTCTCTCCTTCACTCCTTCCCTCCTTCTTTTCCTTCTTTCAAAGACTCTTCTGTAATTCTAACAGGACTGTTGCAGATTTATTTTTCAATAAAAATCAGAAATTTTAAGTTTTGTCCAGTCTCTATGTTTCATAGTGTTTCTCTTGGGTTGGCAATTAAAGATCTGGTCTTCCCCTGAGAGAACACATGTAGCAAAAACCAGATTAGTCAATGTCTACTGATTCTTAGCAAGCTAAGCTAGTGGCAGGGAATTGGAGGGGTACGGGTGAATAGGGAGCCAGCCTGCGCCTCTTTCCTGGTGAACCTCAGCCTTCATTGTGAGGATATAAAAACAACTTAGGGTGTCAAGAATGTAGGTCAGCATTACTTTATATAACAGTTCCCCTTTGTGTTTTCAGGTAGGAGGCCAGGGCAAGGGTAACTGTTCATGCAGGTCATGATTCAGATTAAGCCTGGGGCCTGTCCAAGGAGACAGAGTCCAGCTGATGTTGGATGTTCACTGACTGGTGTCAACAGATGAGGGGGGTAGTGATGAAATCTTCACTTGGATTTTCTAGGCAAAAACGAGGCTCAAATATCTAGGTTAACAAGTGGCTCTTCCTTTCTGAGGGTGTCTCTCAAGTCAGACAGCCTGGGTTTGAATATCACCTCTGCCATTTACCAACTGTGTGATTGTGGGCAAGTGATGCCTCTCTCTGCCTCAATTCCCTCACCTATAAACTGAGAATTAGAATCGTCCTTATCACACAGGATTCTTACGGGGTTAGAACAGTGTCTCTGCACACTCGGCTCGCTTTAAATATCGTTTCTCTAAATCATACCAACAGCAGTTGTTTATTGAGCATTTGCTATCTGGAAGGCACAACGTTAAGCTTATTATGTACATTGCTTCCTTTTATCCTTACAGCAACTCTATGCGGAGATTATTTTCATCCTCATTTCACAGATGAAAAAAATGAGGCAAGAAGTCCCACAATTTGCTAGAGGTCACACACAAGTAAGTGCAAGAGCTCGGGTTCTAACCCCGTTTTGTGGGATGTGGAAGCTTGTGGTCTTCACCATCACACAGTACTGTGATAAAAACAAAGCAAAATAAAGCAAAAATAACCTTGTCTTTGGCATACTTGGGGCTCCCTGAGGAAGCCATCAGGTTATTCTTGGACTGTCATCTCTGATGTGGCAGTTGTGGCTGTGAGTTTTCTTTACATTGTCTCGCATGGGGCGTATACAGAAGACACTTAATAAAGGCCTTCTGTTCTGGCTGCTACCATTGTAGTTGATGACACTCTAAGCTGGGCCCTCAGATGTGGCCCCCCAATGCTGGAGGCGGGGACATGGAGCACAAGTCCGAGCCAGTGTGCTCGAAGAAGCCCAGTGAAGCTATGGCTGATGTCTCAGGTGGGAGGAAATCCAGCATCCCCACCTGAATCCTTGATATCCCAACTTTCCATCCAATCGTCAAGAAAAATCACACTAAGTTACTTCATTTAAGGTCTGCTGACATAGAGTCACGCCTTCCTGATGACCCCTGACTCCTCTGTACTTCTCTCTTTTTTTTTTCTCTCATACCACAAACAGGGAAGATTAATAACTGGAATGGAAAAACCCATGGTGTGGTCTCACAAAGACAGATCTAGGCTGGGGAGATCCCCCTTCCTCATCTGTTTGTTTAAAGATAAAGAGGCCCTTTTAGTCTGCATGGGGTCCAATTTAACCATAAACTATCTACACGCATTGCCAAAAAGTACCTGCTCTGCTCGGCAGTGTGAGGACGGCCATGAACCTTGGGTTCTGAGCACTCTGGGCCAAGCCTTCCTGAACCTCTCAATTTAAAAAGGTTACCTTTGAAGTGTTTTTTTAGCCCATAAATTTTACACATTAAAAAAAACAAAAACACAACGTTTTGTATTCCTAATACACAGAGGTCCTGGGATTTCAGATCTGTCAATAACTCTCCCTGTTCCAAAGAAAAAAAGTCCTTTTTTTTTCCTTACTGGAATTTTTTCATTCCTTCCCACCCACCCCACCTCCATTTCTCATTTCCTCAGGAAACCATTTAGCTGGAGACAGAGGGAAAGTTTTCCAACACACTTCCCCCAGCCCCCACAGACTCATGCACATCCAGATAGCAATCTAGCACCAAGAACATATGTTGCAATATATCCAACCTTGCCCATAAAGATTTCTGTCTCTGGTTCTGTGGGACATTTGGAAGGCCTTCTGCTGAAGGCAGTGTCCATCTGTGCTAACACCAGCTACCCCCGAGGAACCTTTGGAAGCAGTTGGGCTGGTCGCTGGGTGTCTTGCATATGTTGTGTCTATTAATCAATGGGCAAAGATAGAGTCATTATGGAGCGTGTGTGGCATCCCTGGATGTGAGGCCCTGTGGATCTCTTAAAACAAAGGAAGCTAAAGTAGGGATTCTGCGTTGATTTTATGAGGAACTATAAGAATGCATTGCTATTCTTTCGTTAAACAGACATTTGAGAGCTTTATCTTGTACTAAACAAAATTGTAGGTGCTGGGTATAGAATGGTGAACAAGCAGGCAAAGACCCTGCTCTCGAGTTTCCTTTTAGTTTGGCAGACTAGGTATTGAGTAGAAAAGGCAAAAATCAAGAAATGACAGGCAAACTCCTCCCTCAAGACACCGCCCCCCAAAACCCACGACAGTAAATAAATATTAATAAAATAAATATTATTTAGTGAAAAATGCTATGAGGAAATCAAATAGTGTGATAGAACAGTGACTTGTCTTTCTTCATGCAACTTTTACAAAGCCTAGTTCCCTAAGCATCTACTACTTTGAGTCACCTGGCTCATTGATGACAGCCATTGACCCAACCAGAGCAAAGATGCCCAATTTCTCTCTGAAAATGGGGATTAAGAATTTTGGGGGATAAACAAATCAATAGACCGAGCCCTTGATCTTGGGTCTTGCCCCTATGAAACTTATCCCTGCAAAGGATAGGCTACATCTACTTAAAATTAGTTCTAAGAGTCACTCTGGAGAACCTCTTTTGTTGCTCAGATTAGGCCTCTCTCTCTCAGCCAACACGGCAAGCAAACTCACTGCCCTCTCCCTCTCTACATGGGACATGAATCCCAGGGGTGTAAACCTCTCTGGCAACTTGGGACAGAAATCCTGGAATGAGCTGGAACTCAGCATCAAGGGATTGAGAAAACCTTCTCGACCAAAAAAGGGAAGAGAGAAATGAGACAAAATAAAATGTCAGTGGCTGAGAGATTTCAGAGTCAAGAGGTTATCCTGGAGGTTATTCTTACACATTAGATAAATATCCCCTTTTAGTTTATGGTGGCTAGGATGGAAGTACCTGAAACTGTAGAGCTGTGTTCCGGCAGCACATTTTTCTTGAAGTTGACTGTATAATGATAGAGTTTTTGCAATGTGACTGTGTGATTGAGAAAAAGAAAAAAAAAGAGTTTTTGTGAGTAAAGGTCTGGGGTCTCTCACACCTGCACTAGCTCCAGGCCTGTCCCAATGTGCTGAGAGGCAGCAGAGTTGAAGAATCCTACATGTTTCAGGAACTACTTTTGGCTTTATGACCCCAAATAGGTGGAAGCCTATATATATATATATATAAAAGAGAAAATGTATAGATTTATTTCCAATTGCAAGAAAAACGTTGCCTTTAACCGAGAGGGATTATGACCAAAAGAGCTTCCTCTGTGTTGTTAACCTTCTGTGACTCATGAAGTATGTGGGGATAAATCTAAACCATGTCCAAATCCACGGAGGCTTGGATGCCTCCAGGGAAGTATGACTTTCACTCTGAGCGCCAACATTCATCTTCTCAGTGTAGGAAAGTGTTGCTGGCGCCTCTTAGTTTGCATTCTTGCTTTCCCCTTTGGCTACAAAATTTTCTTAGTTCAAGGGGAGGCCTCTAGTAATCAGTAGCAGGGAAGCTGATTGGAATTAGTCCTAAGACTGAACTTACACTCTGCACAGCAACCACCAGATGTCAGCAACTCATCTGATTTCGGTTCCCCAGCAAGGGGAAAGACAATCTTTGGTGCAGACAGGACTGCATTGAGCCCATGTCAGCTATTTTGAAGTTTCAGGTGCAACTGAGGGAAGTCATCTACTTTCGGGGAAAAAATGCTAATGAATCAAGCAAGATCCAAGTTCAAGACGAATAAGCCACTCTCCCACATTGATGTGATGGAATTTTTGGACAAACACTCCAGTTTGATTTTTCTTTGTCAGTACAATTTACGAATACCAAAAAAAGTTTGTTAAGGAATTGAAGGAACCTCATCGGGAAGATTTTTGTGCTACAGGCAAGTAAATGGATGCACTGCTTTCAAGTTTTTCTTTCTTTTTGTCTTTTTAAAGAGTCCTGTTGTAGCCTTAAAAACTCTGTAAGAAGGGAAAGAAGTCTGAAAGTGCAAACACCACTTCAAAGAGGAGGTCTAAATAAGGTAGCAGAAGGGCAGGTGGTCATCAGGACCAGCCCACATGATGGTTATTGATTTTGCAAAACCAAGCTAAG
Source organism: Myrmecophaga tridactyla (assembly GCA_004026745.1). Taxonomy (NCBI): domain Eukaryota; kingdom Metazoa; phylum Chordata; class Mammalia; order Pilosa; family Myrmecophagidae; genus Myrmecophaga; species Myrmecophaga tridactyla. Next base: position 87,490 of record PVIY010004539.1, read on the forward strand.
CCCTCATTAAATAGGCTGTGACGCAAAATGCTTTTGGTGAATTGTGTCAATATAGCTAAAAATGCCTCCCGCTTCATGGAAGGAGTCTTCCATTAGTTCATGCAGGTTTCATGATAGGTTTAACAGACCTACCATAATGCATTCTTCAGTAAACCAAATTCCGTGAAGATCTCACTTATTAGAAATTCTCATATTCCTAAGAACTCAACTGGGCATCATGCCATGGGTTCTCTTTTCTTAGTCAATCTCCAATATATATCTTCTTCCACTTCTTACTTTTATTCACCTTCTTCCAGGTATTAGCTTTTTATGCAAAGCTAAATCTTTAGCGCTCACTAGATCATGGGGCAAGTCTCTGTGTGGCTAAAATTGCACAGGAAGGACAAATGCCTCCTGTAACGAGTCACTGAGTACAAAGGCTAGTTATGGCAAAATATGGGCCCAAACACCTGAAGCCTGAGATTGGAGGTCCCCTTACTAGTGCCTTCAGGTAGCCTTGGGCGCAGGGGCTGTGTCTGGTGATTTGTACACAGCTCCCTCACCAAGACCCAGCATAAAGCTTGGTGCAGAATGGGTGCCAAAACCATCTGTTGATAAAATTGGGCCTCAGTCTACGGCTCCAACCCACTTCCCACAGCTCTCACGAAATCGCCACATTGGCCTCACCCATTTCTCTCTGAGTGAAGACTTGGCTGCCTTTGAGCCTTTGCTGAAGCCACCTGTCCCCAGTTTCCCATAGAATCCCCTTCGGTCATATTTAAATTCAACCGATGGTTCAAGTTCGACCTCTCAATAGCCTTCACCTATTACTCCAGCCTGATGTTGTTTCATGCCTCTTAATTCCTAAAGCATTTGCTGTGCCACAACTTTGGTTCTTTTAATTAAAATATGTTATATTGTATTACATATTTATAATTATATATCAGTAATTAATGTAACATTTAGCACATAACATACATCACCATCTATATTACGTTAAAATACTTCTTACACATTTTCTTCCAAAGTTGAATGTAAAGTTCTTAAAAGGTTTTAGTAATTTTCTGCCAAGTCATTTACAGAAAGTAATACTAGATACTTATTAGTTGAAAGGAGAAATGATGTATTAGCTGATCTCAGTTGAAGCTCTAACTTCTTATAGGACACTTCCATGGAAGTGACTTCTAAGATAAATGAAAAGTGGAACCTGAAACCTTTTGCTCCTTCCCCATTCACTGCTCCATTTGAGATCCTTAAATGAAGAAAAGCCCTGAGAAAGTGAGGTGGTTCAACCCCCACCCTTTTCTCCAAAGGCTGCGGTTCCTCTAGACAATGAGGAGTGCCCTGCCTCGATTCCCTGAGGGTAATTTGACCGGCTAATTATACGCAAAGACTCAGATCCCTAAAAGAGGGCTTGACTTTGTTGTCACTTGGGAAATGTCAACAAAGGGCATTATCTGGCATTGAGCAAGCACTGCTGGCTTCTGGGGTCAATGGGGAAGGCAGGTGAGGCTGGTGCAGACACCACAGTGGATGGGATGGGTGGGGCAACTAAAGACTCTCCCTATGACTTTGTTCTTGGGGCGGAAATGTTTTTTTTTTTTTAACTCATCAAGGATCTTTTATGCATCTCACTTTTCTGTTTCCTAATTTGGAAATAGAGGAAGAGCGTTTGGCGCTTTGATGGGCGACTGCAGCATTGTTACACTGTTCTAGCCTGCAGGGTTAAGATCACATCCAAAGCCTCTGGCGTGGCATGGATGGCCAAACCTTCTGTGCCTCCTGCTTTAGCACCCTGAGCTTAGAAAAAAGGCAAGTGATTAGCGAAGTTGGTTATGATAATTTATTACTCCATTTAGCCAGAGCTTGTTGTGGGCTAAGTGCTTTACATCCATTACCCTGTTTAGTCCTTACCATAGCTCTTGGGGCTAATTATTACTTCTATTTTATGGGACAGAAAATTGAAAGTCAGAAAGTCTGTGTGACTTCACTTGCCCTGAGTCACACAGATAACAAGGGGCAGAGGTGGGTTTCCAATCCTGGGTGAGCTGCCTTGGATTTTGGTCCTGATTTTGATATATTGTCTAGTTGTATGACTTAGGGAGGGCTATTCATAAAATTCTTTGAGCTTCTCTGTGCTCTTCTCGAAATGAAGGGCGTGGGCTAGAACCACCCTGCAAAATACGGTTGTCACTAGCCAATGCAGCTGTTGAGCACTTGATGTGGCTGGCCTGAAACACATGGGATTTCAAAGGCCTAACACAGAAAAAAATGCAAAATATTGCAATGATACCTTGATTATAGATTGAAATGATAATATCCTCTATTCAATGGGTTAAACTGTATTATTAAAATTACTTTCACATTTAAAAATTATTATTATTTTTTGTATGTGGTATGATGGGGTCACAAGAGTATCCTGTTATTGCAGCACCATTTATTGAACTTTTGTTTGCTTATTTGTATTTTGTTTCTCTTTTTTGGGAAGTGCATGCATCGGGAATCAAACCCGGGTTGCCCGCATGGCAGGTGAGAATTCTATCACTGAACTACTCGTGCACTCCCCCCAAAATTGCTCTTTTAAATGTGGCCCCTAGAAAGTTTAAAATTACATGTTTTACATTATATTGCTATTGGACAGTGCTTTCTAGACTTCCTGATATGTCTCAAGAGTTGACATTTCTTTATGACTCCTTGGCTCTGGAACCAGTGATGAGAGTAGAAGTGGAGAGGGAAAGAACAGATGCAGTAAGAGCTGCTCATAGAAATGGAACAACTCTGACTGCTGGGACCCAAACGGGCCACTTAGTTTGGTTACAAACAGACATATTATTTGACAGCAAGTTGATCTGATAACAAACAGGTAAGAGTGGAGTTTTTCACTTTTTAGTAAGATCAACCAACATCACATTCACTGGTGCCGGTTTAAGTAACTTGCCCAAGGTCAGTCAGATATTTCGTATTGGGGCTGGGTTCAAACAGAAGTGTGCCTGTAAAAGCTAAAAAGCTATGAAAGCTTATATTTATGATCATTAGGTGATGCTGTCTAATCCCAGTGGCCTCGGCTTCCTTAATCATAGCAAGCTGAAAACTGGAAAAAAGCATCTGCTTTGTAGGAAGGATATTGGTACTAGAAGAATCTCCAGAAGGTTCCTGATGCTGCTGGAGGATTATTTATATAACTTGGAGGACCTACCCATCATTTCTCACCCTCAGGCAGAAGTTCTCTACGGAGCTCTGCCTCCCAGCGGTTTGGAAAGACTATACTCTTGAGGTTCTTGTAACCAAACTGAGTTGAAGACAGCATGGATGCAGATGGAGTTTGTTATTTACTGGGTGTAAAGTTCTGCCAAGCAACTGGGAGAAAACTGGAAAGTTTATCTCCATTATCCAGCTCCTTCCAAATATTCAGTTTGGCCACCTTAAAAACTGGACTTCTAAATTTCCTTCCAGATATGTGATGCTCTACATATCAGAGAGGGTTCAATCAGGAGAGAGAAACCACACAGTAATTTGAACAGGAAAAAGTTAATTTAAGAAATTATTAACTATAATAGTGTATTGGAAAAAGAGGGATTGGCTAGCATGTAGTAAAGAGAACTCTTAAGAATATAGGAATAGCAGGTTTGGGGAGCAGCCACTACCCCTAAGGCGGAGATAGAGATGCAAGGAAGAGCTCTGCATCCAGCCCAGGGCTGAGATTCAGTCCTTGCTGGAGAGGGCACAGTTGCAACTCACTGGATGACAGAGAATTGCTGTGCTGCTGTGTCCATGGAACCTGTTGGAAATTTGCCCTGAGAACTAATCTACTCTCTAGAGTGCTGGGGAAAGCCGTTGAGGCAGAGATGCCTCTCTGAAAGCACGCTACTGTGAAATGACCCCAAGTGGAGGGAGTGTTCTGGGGAAAGCTGCTGGATGGCGGGGTACTGCTGGCTGCCATGTGTTGCAGGAGCCGCATGCTGGAAAACCTGCCCACAGTTCAGGAGCTGGCTGGTGGAGGACTTGCCTGGCCTGCAGGAACCTGGCACTGAAGAAGTTGTCCGCGCTGCGGGAGCTGGGGACCGTGGAAGCCACCTGTGATGCAGCATCTGGGCACCGGGAAGCCACATATATTGTAGGAGCTTGCTGAATCTGCACACAAAACCAGAAAGGAAGTCCTCTCCCTTCTTCATTATCTCTCTAGTTCCCTCTTCTGAGAAAGCTTAACATCGTGCCAACTGGCAAGGGAAATATATTTAAAGGGCACAGATACATTTTTGCCTAGCAGGTAGTGAAGGATGACTTAGGTGCTGAGAGGCAATAAATTGATAATGGGCACACTAGAGAAGAATGACTTTTAAACTCCAATATACATATAAACAGTACCTGGTAGTAGGTGTGGAAAAACTCAAGATCTCCGATTCCTGTTCAGTGTATCTAAAGTTGGTCCTGGAATCTTCAGTTCTCATAGCTATTCCAGGTAATTTTGATGGGCAATCTGCTACTGTCAATTTTTAGCTGCATTATTAAAAGTCTCCTTACTTTGGCCTCAGATCTTCTTCATATTTCCCTAACATCACACAGCAGCCAAGAGAGCCTATTAAAATAAAAGAATTAGTTTTTCAGCTGATCCAAATCCTCCAGTGCTTCCCATCTCACTTGGCCCGCATTACTTCTCTGCTACTATTCTCCCCATCATTCGCTTTCCCTTGGCCACTGGCCTTGTACCTCGAACACATCTGGTGCCCTCCAGCCTCAGGACCTGGGCTGTTGCAGTTCCCTCTGCCTGCTGGGTCGTGATCTGCAAAGCTCGTACCCTCCCTGCCTTCTGGTCATTGTTCAAATGACACCTTCTCAATGAGCTCTTCCCTGACAACTTTTAAAATGACAACTTTTCCACTCTGTTACCCAGGGTACTCCCTATTCTCCTTCCTTAGTTTATTTTTCTCCATATCTTTTGTCACCATGTAACGTATATGTTCTACTTATTTACTTTGCTTGTTTTTGGTCTTTTCCATTGTAATGCAAACTCTATGAGAAAAAGAACTTTTGTCTCCGGGTTCATTGCTGTGCTTGCCAAGACCTTGAAAAATAGAGGCTCAGTGAAAATTTGTTGAATGAATGAACGTAGCCCACTTGTTGAGAAACTTCTCTGCAGGAATTACAGATTGTAAGGTTGCTGTACTAATGGACAGTCACGGCCCACCACAGTTCTCAAACACTTCAAACGTTTTTCCTATGCAAGCATTAGCATGACCCTTTTAAAGCAGCTTTGCGTCTGAAAAAAGAGAGCCATCTATAGCAGTGTGGGTGCACTGGATACAGAGAACACTCCTGCATCTATTTAGAAGGGTAGAAAGCAGTCCAACTCAGTGAAAAGAAAATTATAATTATACAAAATGATTATTTGTGAGAAAAGTCTGCATTCTCAGCCATGTTGCTTCTAGAAAGTTCCTAGAGGCCTCTGGGTATAGAAGACAAGGCTTCACCGCTACAAATAAAGCAGGTTTGTCAGTCTTCTTCCCAGAGCCAACTTTTCTTGTTCTTGGAGGAAGGAAGCATGCCTATGACTGCCATTTCCTTCAGGCCCTGGAGATTGTCCACCCTCGTCGTCCGGATCAAGCCTCTCCCGCCTGCTCTCAACTCTGAAGGACTGAGTGAATTCCAAGCGTGGCCTTGCTGAGTGAGTCACATCCCCATTTCACGTGGTTTGGACCTGTTTAGCCAAGGACATCTAAGAGTTTCTGGATGAATTATTTAAGGAGACAGCAAAGAGAGCCTGAGCAATAGATCCTGAGAATCAGGTTGGGTCCTGCAGAACAGGTTGGGGACACACACACACAAAAATAAATAAAAACTCTTATCATGTATACATGAGGATGGAGAGCCAGTTGTCTAGAATGACCTTTTAGACCTATATTCAAAATATGATTGGACAGAAAAAAATTATCTTGTGATGGTCACTAAACAGAGGAAAAAATGAGACTGAGTTGATTTACAGCTATTGGGGTTATTAGGTCTACTCTTGGAATCTGAGGCAATTTCATTCTAGCATGGCTACTTCATCTAATATTAATACTTGCTAGCAAGGAATGAGCTTGTTATAATATTCTGTTGTTGAGATGATTCCTTGTACCAGTTTGAAATTGCTGTGTACCCCAGATTTGTGAAATTGCTGTGTACCCAGATATTGTTGGGTAGGATCTTTTTGATTAAGTTGCTTCCATGCAGATGTGACCTATCCAATTGTGGATGGGATCTTTGTTTAGGTGGTTTCCATGGAGATGGATCTTCACCCATTCAAGGTAGGGTCATTTTTGAAGGAACTACCCCTTTAGGAGGGTACCATTTTGGAAAGAAGCGACAGAGCCAACACAGCCAGAAACATTTGGAGATGCAGAAATAAAATGTTCCTAGAGAAGCTGTTTGGAGAAGCCAGGAGAGAAAGCTAGCAGATGCTGCCATGTGCCTTCCAGCTGAGAGTTAAAACCTGAACATCATCGGCCCTTTCTTGAGTCAAGGTATCTGTTCTAGTTTGCTAGTTGCTGAAATGCAATACACCAGAAATGGAATGGCTTTTAAATAGGGGAATTTAATGAGTTGCTAGTTTACACTTCTAAGGCCAAGAAAATGTCCCAATTAAAACAAGTCTATAGAAATGTCCAATCAAAGGTATCCAGGGAAAGATACCTTGGTTCAAGAAGGCTGATGAAGTTCAGGGTTTCTCTCTCAAGTGAGAAGGCATATGGCGAACACAGTCAGGGTTTCTCTCTCATCTGGAAGGGCACATGGCGAACACAGCATCATCTGTTAGCTTCTCCTGGCTTCCTGTTTCATAAAGCTTCCCGGGACACATTTTCCTTCTTCATCTCCAAGGGTTGCTGGCTGGTGGACTCTGCTTCTTGTGGCTATGTTGTTTTGCTCTGCTCTCTCTGAATTTCCAATCTCCAAAATGTTCCTTCTTTTATAGGACTTCAGAAGCTAATCAAGACCCACCCGAATGGGTGGAGACATGTCATCACCTAATCCAGTTTAACAACCATTCTCAATTACATCACATCTGCAGGGAGATGATCTGATTACGGTTTCAAACATACAGTATTGAATAGGGATTATTCTGCCTTTATGAAATAGGATTTAGATTAAAACATTTCTTTTCTAGGGGGCATACATCCTTTCAAACCAACACAATATTTTTCTCTAGATGCCTTAGTTTAGACATTTTCGTAGCTTCAGAACTGCAAACATGCAACTTAATAAATTCCCTTTTTAAAAGCTGTTCCGTTTCTGATATATTGCATTCCAGCAGCTTTAACAAACTAATACACTCCTTTCCTTGTTACATGTGTGATAGCCTGAAAATATTCTGCTTTGTAAGTTTATGGAAGACTAAAAAAGACTACATATTTTATTCTTCAAACATACCAGACATACTCTCAGTTGGGGGTCTTTGCATTTTCGTTGCACATTAAATCCTGGGAAGTTTTTTTTTTTCTCTCCCAGAGAGCTTAATGGCTCACTTCTTTACTTCTTTTGAGGTTTCTGCTCAAATACCTCTTTCACGATGAGTCACCTCACCAAAGCTCTGGAAGATATGTTATGTCCTGGGGAGTTCAAATGTGAAATTCACCACTAATCATCATTAACGTCTTAAAAATTTTCATTTGATTATCTTATTGATATTTCTAGGATGATAATGAGAGATATAACTGTTGAGTAAGATTGGGATAACAAGACCAACTGACCTACAGGTGCACCTAAGAACCATGAAACAAGAAGGCTGAAAGGCTGGAGGTTTACTCTTTCCTGCCATCCATTGCCGTTTTGGAATGATCTTTTAGTTTGTCTCATTTGCCCATATTGATAATACATGCTAACTCCAGATTGCCAAATCCAGTGGTAATTCTCAGTCTGTATCTTACTCTATAACATTCGACATAGCTGCTCACTCCTTTTGACTTGAAATACTTTCTTCACCTGGCCTGGACGCCCCGCTTTCCTGGCTGTTCTCTTTCCTCGCTGGCTGTTCCTCCTCATCTCTTCAAGATCTGCCAGTTGGGAGGCTCAAAAATTTAATCCAATGAGTTCATATCTGGTTTACCAAATCACTTCCTAGACAATCTCATTCAGGGTCACAGTTTTGAATACCATCTATCTGCCGAGAACTTCCACATTCCTGTCTCAGGCTTAGACCATTCTCTGAACTCTGATACTATACATCTTTTTACCTGACAATTTGACTTTGATGTCTGATAGGTATCCCAACCTTACCATGTCCCAAAACAAAGTCCTGATTTTCTGTACTCCCTCAAAACATCTTCTTCCTGTAGTCTTCCTCCTCTTGCCATTGTTCAAGGCCAAAAAGCTTGGAGACCTCCTTGACAGTTCTCACACCTCACATCTGATCTGTCAGCAAATCCTGCTGGCTCCACCACCAAAACAGATTTAGAGTCTGATTACTACTCTCCACCTCTGCTACATCAATCCTAGCCAGCATCCTCTCTCATACAGGTTATTGCAGAGCTCTCAACTCGTGACTGTGCCTCTACATTGGCTGCCCACATACATTCTTGAGCCAGAGTGAGCCTTTGAAGTCGTAAATTACATCTCCTCTACTCAAAACCTTCCAGTGGCTTTCCATCTCTCTTTCGGTAAAAGGCAGTGTTTTGGTTTTGCAGTCGCTGTAAAACCCCTGTATGATCTGTCCTCATACTCACCTAGTCTCTGATCAGATCTCCTATCTCTCTCGTCCCTGCTCAATTTGCAGTAGATACACAGCCATCAACATTCCTCAAACACACCAGTCATACTCTCAGTTGGAGGCCTTTGCATTTTTGCTGCACATTAAATCTTGGGAAGTTTTTTTTTTCTCCAAGATAGCTTTTTGACTCTCTTCTTTACTTTTTTTCCAGGTCTCTGCTCAAATGCCATCTTAACTGGGAGGTTTTCCTTGTGAACGCCCTAAAAAACATAACAATCTGTCTGAGCTAGGATTTGCCAGGTAAGTCCTGAATAATTACAAGTAATAATACAACCTACCTCATGATTCTTATCCCCACTCCCCTGTTTCAGTCTTCTCCACTTAGTGGTTTGTCTCAGATGCTATCTGACGCAAATATATTTACTTATTTATTTACTGTCTGTCTCTCTAAGCAAAAAATCGAAGTTCCATGTGGTCAGGAGCTTTGTGGGTTTGGTTCACTTCCGTATTCCATGTGACTAGACTAACACCAAGCACAAAGTAAGTGCTCAATAAACATCGGTTGAACAAATGAATATATAAATGAAAGTCGCTAATGGTAGATTAGGTTGTGCATAAAGAAGTGCACTGTACATGCAGGAGATTGAGAAGTGGAAATGAATGCCTTTAAGAGAACAGGTTCATGGGGAGGTGATAGGGTCTCTCTTGGAGGAATTTCACCAGCGGCAAAGAGGTGAAGTTCAGGGTCAGTGTGGACCTGTGTCTAACCAGTTCGACTACCTAGTAGCCGCATGTCATGCTTTAAGATATTTCGTTTGCTAAGTCTCCGTTTTTTTTCATCCGTAAAAGAGGGCTAATAATAGGACCTACTTTTGGATTATTACAAAGGAAACAACAAGTCCAAAATATTTAGCACAGGAATTCGACATAGTATGTGCTCAGTAAATGTTACGACTATTATTTTTGTTGTTCAAAATAAAATTTTGGCAGAAGATAAATTAAAATATCAACAATGGCTAAACCTAGGTTTGGGATGATGAATGATTTTTATTTTCTTCTTTTGGCTTCTATTCCCTGCTCCCCCCCCCCTTTTTTTTTTTTAACAATGAACAAGTATTATTTACACTATGAAACCTAATGCGAATTATGGCTTTTTTTAATTTTAATTTTAATTTTTTTTTTAGAATTATGGCTTTTTAAACAAGAATTAAATCAACGCAACTGTGTTCTGCTTGGCTTGCGTCAAGTGGACCAATATGAATGTGTTTGGTGGTCTCCGAAGGTTCCTGTCATCCTTTTTATTCTTCAATTTCTGAGAACCAGTGTTCCAAGGGTGAGAATGCGAGGGGGCAAGAGCAGGAGATGCTGGGACAGGCACTGATCCTGGAGAACTGAGGCGGTCCAGTTGCTGAAGTGGGGGTTTCCATTTCTTTTGGTTTGAGATGAGTTTAACTTTCAGTCTTCAGCAGGGAAAAAGAAACATGAATCAATTCCCCTTTGATTCAAGCATTAAGAGGTTTCTGAAAGAGGCAAAGTCTGAATATGCATTCTTGCAGGAACCTGGATCTAAATGTGTTTCAGCTAAAAACTCTCCAGAACTATGCTGTTCCATAGAAATAGTATGTGAGCCACATGCAATTTTATATTTTCTAGTAGCCATGTTTAAAAAAGGAAAAAAAATCAGGTAAAGAAAATTTTGATAACATCTTATTTAGCCTAATATATCCAGAATATTGTCATTTCGACCTGTAATGAGTATATGAAAATTATTAATGAGATAGTTTGCAGTCTTTTTTTTTGTATGAAACCTTCAAAATCCAGTGTGTGTGTCATATGCAGCACATCTCAGTTCAGGCTAGTCACACTTCAAGAGCTTCAAGTGGTGAGGGGCCACCATGCTAGCTTAGCAGTCGACCATAGAGCTGTCCTTCCAGGAATGGAGACTCCCAAGAGTTAGCCAAAGCCTTCTTTTTCTTCTCTTCCCTCTTACTACTGTCTCTTCTCAGAGAATCTTAGATGTGGCAGGCTATTTCTTGCCAGGGTCATTCTCTGAGGCTGCCAACCTTTCCCAGAAAAGGACCGTTTCCTGGAAAACATAGAGCCTGTTGAGAAATACAGAGAAGCAGGCAGTGAAGCATTCTGAGGACACCTCTGTGTTACTCTGTGCTGTTGGAGTCTTTGAGGATATTATGTATAGGTAGAGGAGAACGGGTGGCCAACCCAGGCCTGTGCTGGGTTGAGAAATCTTCAAGAACAGCTGAAGTCCTGGGCAGGGCGAGGCAAGAAGTGGTGTTGTGGTTTTGGCCACTTGGCTGGGAAGGTGACTGTCATGAACTTTTCCTACCTGACAATATTCCCTCTTCCCACTCTTTCCCCCACCGCCAGCTTCCGTCCCTACACACATGTGGTATCCTTGAGTTCCTCTTCCCTCAACTAAAGGGAATTTGAGATAAAGAGATATGTCTATCTTGCCTGGGGGGCTCAACTAGTACATCTGTCAGAGTTGGAGCTGAGATTTAAAGGTGACTAGCTAGTTCATTTGTCACCGGGGGTGCATTTATCTGTGTTCGAAAGATTCAATTTTTCCCATTGAAGAACTGTATAAATAGGTCTAATGGGCCTTGAGGGCTCTCATTTGCTTTCAGAGTTGAAAGCAAGCTGGAAAGTTTCAGGACTCACTTGCCCCCCAGGGTTCTGTGTGGCCCACCTCCGACAGGAGTGGGCAAAGGCCAGTGGCCTTCTCCTTCAGGGCACCTGTGGCCTTGCGATGCCCAAAGGCTCTCACTCAGGGGGGTTATATTTTGGAATATTTGGTTAAGACAGTTCTTTTTCTTTAGGCTGATGATAATCTGCATGATCTTTTGTTTGTATAGCTGGCAAAATGCTCTCCAGATAAAAGGGAAGGGCATAGTTAACATATATGAATAGAAGAGTAACACTGGGGAGCTGTATGTTCTGAAGGAGATCTGCCTGAACACTGCATGTCTGCGCCTGGCTTTCCTATTTTTTCTTTGTTTGGTTAGAAGAGTTTCTGTGTAATTCATGGCCAGTGTTAGTTCCATGAGTCCAGGAAATGTGGGGGCTGGGGGAGAGAGAGAGAGAGACAGATACAGAGACACACAGAGAGACAGAGTTAAGGATAGAGAGAGATGGAGAGAACTCAGGCCGTGGTACAGAAGAGGTGGTGGAGAGTAAAAGGGGAAGAGGATGGGGAAAAAAGGGAAAGAGGATTTTAAAAACTGAAGAAAAAGGAAGAGAATGAGGAAGGGAGAAAAGAGGGTATGCTGGTTTGAATTTGTAGACCCCCAAAAAAGCCATGTCCTTTAATCCTCATTCAATATTGCTGGGTAGGAGTTTTTAAATTATCTATTGAGATGTGACTCACCCAATTGTGGGTAGTAACTTTTGATTAGATGATTTCCTTGGAGGTGTGTCTCCATCCATTCAAGGTGGAGTTGCTTACTAGAGTCCTTTAAGAGGGAACCATTTTGGAAAGAGCTACAGAGTCAGCACAGCCAGAGACCTTTGGAGGTGAAGAAGGAAAACGCCCCCAGGGGAGCTTCATGAAACAAGAAGCCTGGAGAGAAAGCTAGCCGATGCCACCATGTTCGCCGTATGTCTTCCCGATTGGGAGAGAAAACCTGAACATCATTGGCCTCCTTGAACCAAGGTATCTTTCCTTGGATGCTTTAGATTGGACATTTCTATAGCCTTGCTTTAGTTAGGGCATTTTCATTGCCTTATAACTGTGGACTTGCAACTTAATAAATTCCCCTTTTAAAAGCCGTTCTGTTTCTGGTACATCACATTCTGGCAGCTCGCAAACTACAACAGAGGGGAATGGGAAAATGTAGGGGGGAGGAGAGAATATCATAAATTTCTGTGATAGAAAGGGTCCCAAAATCATGTTTTCATTTTATAGCTGGGGAAACACAGGTGAAAGAAGTGCAGTGACTTGCCCAAGGCTGCCCTTTGTCACTGGCAGAGCCGAGGCTCTGTCCTCTCTATACCTCCAGAAGGAAAACGAAAGGAGAAACATTGACAGGGGGTTTTATTAAGGAATGAGTTGACACTGCTCAACCTCACTAAAGAAAAAAAAACCCTTCTCATCCCCACACTCCCTCCCTCTAACCACCACCACCACCTCCGCCACCTCACTTCTTTGGGACACGTGTTCTCTGTTCTGGTCTAAATTTTCAAATCAGCTGGGTAAAATCAAGACAGGAGAAACCTTAGCTCAGATTTGTAATGCATTAAAAACACTCAGAAACTAACTGACACATACAAGTTACTCACACTGACTCCTCTGGGGTTGCCCTCACTTATTTCTTAGGCTTCTCATGTCACTAGAACACACTTTGAGAATTTCCCTGCAAACCGCACACATGCGCACACACACACAATTAAAATTAAATTAAAATCTGAGTGTCCTGCATTTTTATTTTTAGTAATTTTTTGTTAACTCTGGCAAACCTAGGTATAGAAAACCCAGTCATACGAAGTCTCAGTTCCTGCCTCGAAGCTGCTTATGATCTAGTAGGGAAGTGCTGAACCGGTGAAATTTGAAATCAGAAAGTTAACTAGAGACTTTTTACACTCTGATTCTCATCTTCATCATCATCACAAACATTAGTCAGTGTTTATTGAGCAACTATTATACGCTGCCCACCATTCTAGGTTCTGTGGGCTCAGCAGTGGACAAAACACAAAAACCTCTATTCCTCAGAGTGTCCCTCTGCTGTGAGGGAGGCAGACAATAACCAAAACAGTAAACGGTGTAGAATGTTAGATAGTGGTAAGCACTATGGAGAAAAAGTTGGGCAGAGACCCGTAGAAGATAAGGGAACAAGTCTTTCTAAAGGAGAATATTCCAGGTAGAGGGAACAGAATGTGCAAAGGCTCTTTACTGGGTGCTGGCTGCATGGCAGGGGCTGTGTTAAGTGTTTCACCTATAATGCCTCATTTAATCTGCACAGTAACTCTGTATGATAAGAATGATTGTCATTCCTGTTTTGCTTGTGAGTAAAAGGAATATCTGGGTGGTTAAACCTCTTGCACAGCCCCACACAGCTATTAAATGGTGGGGCCTGTACGCTCCCTTAGGGCTGGTTCTCAAGCATCCGGCATGCTTCGCTCCCGCTCAGACCTAGCTCTAAAAGAGGCACTCCTCCATTTGATTCTCTCTGCTCTCAGCCTGTTCAGGCTCAGGCGGGATCCACAAGGAAGCTGGGGCAGCTGTACCTTCCCGGCTTCCCGGCTTCTGCTGGCTTGCTGGACCCTCCTCAGCTCCCTGCATACCCGGCCCTGGCTACACTCCGGTGAGGGGAAGAATGTTCCGCACCCAGGGGCCTTTCCCTCCACACAGGGGCAAACCAGAGGCCTTAGCACCACTGTCCCCAGACGTTCTCCTCTCTCTGCGCGTCCTGCCCTACTGTCTCGCGGGCGGGCACAGGCAAGTGTCCTCACCGGGCAGCGCATTGGCTTCTGCGGGGCCCGTGCGCTCTGGAGCTCCCTGCAGGACGGCGAGGACACCATCTTCCCTCCATTGTCGCCGGTAAGTGGCCTGCATTCCGCTCAGGAAGCGTCCCGGCCCGGCCTTTGGAGCCCTTCTCCCCTGCAGCAGGGGGCCGGCCCTAACCCCGAGGTCCCACCAACGCTGACCTTGCGCCTAAAAAGAATACATTGTTTTCCAACACGGGCTTCCTATTCCTGCCAGATAAAGCACCCCATTAACAATGCGTCCAGGTTGTAAAATGTTGGCTGGGGACTCGTTTTTAGCAGCGGACTTTTTGTCAACAGATTGGCATTTTCCTCTCCATTCAGCAGAGCCCAGGCTCCCCTTTCAGGCCTGGGCAATGGCTCCTAGATAAGCTGGAGAC